>VZQC01004135.1:264185-295053 GCA_009823505.1 Rhizomys pruinosus | reverse complement strand
TTCAACAAGGGGGCCAAGAAGAAACAATGGAGGAAAGACAGCATCTTCAGCAAGTAGTGCTGGCAAAACTGGATCACCACTTGTAGAAGAATGAAATTAAACCCCTACCTCTCACCCTGTACAAAAGTCAATTGCAGATGGATCAAAGACCTCAACGTGAAACCCAAAACTCTGAAGGCAATAAAAGAAAAACTTGGCAACAGACTACAAGACATAGGCATAGGAAAAGATTTCCTAAATCAGACAGCAGCTGCACAAGAAATAAGATCAACAATTGACAAATGGGACCTCATTAAACTCAAAAGCTTCTGTATATCAAAAGAAACAATCAAGGAAGTGAAGAGTAAACCCACAGAGTGGGAGGAAACCTTCACTGCAGATACATCTGACAAAGCATTGATTTCCAGAGTACACAAACTACTCAAAAAACAAAGAAGAAAGAAAACAAATGAATCACTCAAAAGATGGAGCAAAGAACTGAATAGAGACTTCAGAGGGGAGGAATTAGAGATGGCTGAGAAACATCTTAAAAACTGTTCAATGTCACTAATAATTAGGAAAATGCAAATTAAAACCACTTTATGATATCATCGCACTCTGATAAGACTGGCTAGGATCAAGAAAAGAAATGATACCAAGTGCTGGAGAGGTTGTAGGGAAAGGGGAACACTCATCTATTGCTGGTAAGAATGTAAATTTGTACAGCCACTATGGAAAACAGTGTGGAGAACCCTTGGAAGACTTGGAATGAACTTGCCACTGACCCAGTCATACCACTCCTGAGTATATACCCACAAGACTCATCTTACCCCAGAGATACATGCACAGCTATATTTATCACAGCTCTGTTCACAATAGCAAAAAGCTGGAACCAACCCAAATGCCCCTCAACTGACGAGTGGATAGAGAAAATGTGGTACATGTACAAATGGAGTTCTATGCAGCAGTAAAGAAAGACAACATCATGAACTTTGCAGGTAAATAGATGGAGCTAGAAGATATTATGTTAAGTGAAGTAACACAGTCCCAGAAAAACAAACAATGAATGATATTCCTCATCTGTGGATCAATAACCCAGTTATAAATATTTCTTGTGGGGAGGGATGCATATTGGAAAGAACAACAACAGAAAAGACTGCATCAAAAAACTGACTGAAATGGTGAATCTGGAGGGGTGGGAGAGTTGGGAGAGGGACACGGGTTTATATTCAATTAATGTATATTTAATTGATGTGAGTTTAACAAGTATCCAATTTTGACCAAACTCTATCTACAAATTACATGGTATTTTAGGACTTAGTAAAACTAAAAATGTCTATATTAAACAACATTGGTTAAAAGGTTTTAATAAAAATGGTAATACATTAAAAAAAGCAAAACAGAATAATAGAAGAAAATGGTCCCAAACTAAAATATCACAAACACATACAAATACAGGAAGCACATAGAACACCACATAGACAAGATTAGAAAAGAAACTCTGTAGGCCATATCATAGACAAAAAGCTAGATGCCTAAAACCAAGATAAAAACTGAAAGCCATAAAAGAAAAACAAGTTACATATAAAAGGAAAGCCATCAGAATTATAACTGACTTTTCAGTGCAAACTATGAAGCAAGAAGAACTTGGATAGTTACCTTTTTATTATTTAATTTTATCTCTGATGGTATCCTTTTCTTGAACTATATTTTGCCCTCACTCTATCTGCTTTACATCATGATATATTCTTCTGTCCTGTTACTTTTAGTCTTAGTATGACAATATATTAAAACTGTGGGGGGTTTTTTCCTATAGCACATAGTACTTTCTTAGATTCTTTTTTATATTGATATGTTGAAATTCTTGAATCTATAATTGTCCTGCCCATTTTCCTATACACTATCTACCCTATTTTATTCCATTCTCCCTTCCTTCTTCTCGGTCAGTTAAGTATTCATTTTATGGGATTTTATGTCCCCTATTGCCCCTGTTGACTTCTAGTCTAGCCATTTTTCAGAAATGATGGAATACAAACTGATAGGCATGCACATAGTGCTGAGTCCGATGATGCCATTCAGGAACACCGAAGATAAGGTGTCTGAATGGCTTTCAGTGAAGATCAAGAGAGTTGTCGAGAGGATCTGAGAGATCCTTGCTTGAGAGAGCAAGAAAAGATTAGTTGGAATTTTTATGATGATGGGGCAAGGCCTCTATTACAGTTTCATTTCTGTTGCTGGAGAGATGGCTCAGCAGTTAAGAGCACTGGCTGCTCTTCCAGAGGACCTGGGTTTGATTCCCACTGCCAACATGGCAGCTAACAGCCATCCCAGCCATAACTTCAGTTCTAGTTCCAGAGGAATCTGACACTCTTCTGACCTCCATGGGAACTGCACGACTTGAGTGCACTTACATCCATGTGGACAATACACTTACACACATTAAAAAAATAAAATATTAAAAGGAAATTAGAGGATCTATTTTAAAAATTCAAGGCTCATTTCTTCTTCCTCCTCTTCTGCCCACTTTTGAGCAAGCTAACAGAAATTCTGGACTCCCGTTGCCATCACATCATGGAAAGTTTAAACCACACAGTCTACAATGGTTATCTTTAATTGTCTGCTGGACACAACCTGGAATCACCTGACGGACTATCTGCAAGGGCTGGCCTGTGAGTATCTGTGAGGCATTATCTTAATTAAATTAATTAATATGGAAAGTCCACATTAGGTTGTAAAATTTCCTGGGCAGAGGGTCCTGAACTGTGTAAGAGTGGAGAAATCGAGCTAAGTATAAACAAACAAGGAGACATTTGTCTCTGCCCTTGGGTATGGATATACTGGGACTAGCTATTTGAAGTTCCTGTCATGACTTCCCGTGATGGTGGTCTGTAACCTGGATCATAAACTAAAAATCAACTCTTTATCCCCTAAGTTGTTTTGTATCAGGATATATTTTTTAATTATTTATTATTCCTAATGTGTATGAGTATATTGCCTGCATGTATGTAAGTACACTCATGCCATGCAGTGCCCACAGAGGTCAGAAGAGGCGTCAGATTTCCCTGGAACTGGAGTTACAGATGGTTGTGAGCTACCATGTGTATGCTGGGATTCGAAACGGAGTTCTCTGGAAGAGCAGCCAGTGCTCTTAACTGCTGAGCCATCTCTCCAGCCCCTCCAGTTTCCTTTAGTGTTTTCTATATGCTTCTCTGTTGTCTTTTAGTTTGCATATTTGTTTTTTTCTATTTTATTTATTTTTTAAGGGATTCTACAATATAATAGTACAGTTGTTTTCTGATAACATTGACGTTACTCAGTTTGCCGTACAATTAGGTAATTGTAACAATTACCTAGTTTGCATATTTGTAATGAGAAGTACAGTGAAATTATCTTTACTATTAGTAGCTTCTCTTGCATACTTCAAGTATTCTTATATTTTCAAAATATGTATTACGGGGGCTGGAGAGATGGCTCAGCAGTTAAGAGCACTGGTTGCTCTTTCAGAGGACCTAGGTTCCAATTCTCAGCATCCACATAGCAGCTAATGATAATTGTTTATAATTCCAGTTCTAGGAGACCCAACACACTGTTATGGCCTCTGTGGGCTTTGCAGAACATGGGTCCATTTACTTAGATGCAGCCAAAACACTCATGCATATAAAATTTAAATTGCTTTGTAAGGCTTGGTGTGAGTGTGTGTGAGTGTGTGTGTGTGTGTGTGTGTGTGTGTAGTTCATCATATTTATCCTAATTGACATTCTACAAAATTCTTAATCTGTTGCCTTTTATTATTTTGAGAAAATTATCCTTCATTAGTTCTTTAAGTGCTTATTCTCCTTTTTCCTGGAAATCCAGTCACATGAATATTAGTCTATTTGTAGTTATTAAGTAGTTGGGCCATTTAGTCTTTTTTCCACTCTGTTTTCTGTTTATGTTTCAATTTAGTTAACTTCAATTGTCCCAATATCACATTTACCAATTATAGTCATTGCTTTGCAACCTCTGTTGTTAAGAATCAATAATGGCAAGTTTTACTTTCCTCCTCCTCCTCTTCCTTCTCCTCCCTCCCTGCTTCTCTTCATACTCCTTCTCCTCCTCTTTTTGTGTTTGATTACTGACAACTTTTAAGACTCTTGGTTTCCTCTTCCCTTCTGCCACACACCTGGGAAGCTGATAAAAAAAAAAGTTTGTGTATTCTTTACTTTTGCTGCTGGAAGATTTAAACTACACAAAGCCCAGCCTGGGATCCATCCCCTTGTCCCTACTACCTATCCAAGATCAAATTATCTCTATAACTTAAAATACAGACAACAAAATGCATTCACCTTTAAAGATCTTATCTTCTCGTCCCCCCTTGGGTGTATTTGGCATCATCAATCAGGACATCTGGGTGATTCCAGTTGCATCCATCTGTTTTGATAGTAATCCTTTGTACCTAATCCTGTTGCTGCTTTTGTTTGCTTTCTAGTAGTTGTTTAATACTTTCCCATGCCTCCTCTCTCTGCTGAAATTTCTCAAGATGTACATCGCCCACCTTGCCACCATATCTTTCAGTAGATCAATTGTAATTATCTTAAAGTTGCTATATAATAGCTACGATCTCTAGGTCATCTCTGGGTGGGGTTAGGTTGATTGCTTTACTTCTTGATAATTTTTGTTTGCTTATTTCATGAATTGAATGGCATCCATCAAATGCAGGGGAACAATAGAGACTAAATTAAACAGTAGATACACCTGGAAACTGAAATGTCTCTTTTTCTGTCATGCATTTAGAGTGAGACATAGGAATGAAGCTGAATTTAGAACTCTTAGTCATTGTTTTAAGCATATAAACACACACACTTCAAATTCTTCCAAAAGAGAGAAGCTAGGACCAATGTTTTACATGGGATCAAGGGATCTTAGCATTCCTGCTCCATTTCAGCTTTTGACAATCACTGAAGAACACAGGAATTGTCTTTTAATACTCTTGTGTCACTTCCAGAGTGAGGTATTCCTATAGTGCTTGTTTCTCAGCTTTGGGCTTGTTTAGGGTCAGGGTTTTCTCTTCATGTGACTTGTGCTTGCTACCTCTGAGAAACCTTGGCTAGAAGTGAATTTCTTTCCTCTGCCCCAGTGGCATCAGTCAAAAACTGTTTTTTGAAAGGCATTTGCTTTTACTCCTCCTTTAGAAGAAGTAAGTCTTTACTTGAGTCCAGGTGAGAGGGGTCTTTATACATCCCACTAATAAGGCCATTCAGTGATCTTCTGCCTCCTCTCTTCTGTCTATAAGTTGTCTTGAGTCATGGAATTTTATCAGTCTTTTTTGTGGAAATTCTGAGCAGGCCCATAGAAAAGAGATTTTGAAAATGTATGAACTTTACAGTATCAAGTGATTAATTCAAAATATGGAAATATTTGGATATCACAACTAGATTATACTTTAGTGATAATTTCATAAGTTTTATCTCTACTGTACTTATATTTGACTTCTTTAGAATAGCATTTAATTTGCACAATAAATTCTACAGTATCCCTAGTAGAAAAGCACAGAATGTGATCCTTACAAGAGTTAGATCTGATAAGTATTTAGGTTCTCAGAATATATGTAACATATATTATATAATGCTATATATGATATAGTACCTACATATATAACATAATATATAACATAGTTATATAATATGGTATGACAGAGTATGGTAAAGTGTTTTAGTATAGTAGAGTTGCTTACTTTTCCTCATCACTGTCACAAAATCACTGACAGAAGCAACTTAAGGGAAGAAGATTTTGCTTCTTCTCAGCTTCAGAAAGGAGACTCTTCAATGGTCAAGAAAGCAGTGTGGCAGGACCTGTTCCCCTGGTAGCAGTGGGACCTGAGATGCTAGTTCCTCACATCTTAATGAGTTAGAAAGCAGTGGTCTGCCTGCCTCTGCCTCCTGCGTGCTAGGATTAAACATGACCACCATGCCCAGGCTTCCTCATAGATATTCTTAGAAAAAGATTTCATTTCAAATGACTTCGTATTAACTTTTGCTTATTCATAACACTTACAGAATACTTACTAAATATCAGACACTGTTCCTGGTTCTGGGAACACTAATTGATTAAGCAAAGTGACTCTCTACCTTCATTTCAGTACAAGCTAACATTCTAAAGTCCTATCTTTAAAGATTGCTGCTAAAAAAATTTGTTCTTATAGAGATCTTTCATGATTGTAGAAAACTCAAATATACTTATTTATTAAAAGTTACTCAATAAATTGGGGTGTTACAAGGTGCTAGAAATTGTTGTAGAAATGGCAGTCTTTTCCCTCAAATGGCTTAATTCCATGGGTAAAATAATTACACTGGCAAAGCTATCAGAAGGAGAAAGAAGTACTACATCGCATCAGACCTCCTAAGAGACAGCATTCCTGTAACTGCTCCTAAGAGACCCCATCCTAGCAGACCCCCTAAAAGAGGCATCACTGATGGGATGCCAGATCAGGAAGTCTTGCCTCTCAGAGGTGAGAACCAAATACGTGGAGTCTTGAGAAGCTAAGGGTTGCTGAGTGAGAAGTCAGACAGCTGCTGCTGGAGGGCCACCAAGATCAGCACTTGGTAGGAGCATTCAAGCAGCCGCAGACAAGAACGCTACAAGTGAGTGCTCAGTCACAGGGCACTCAAATAATATTTTTTGCCAAATTTTCCCTTCCCATTCACCACAATAAAACATCCAGTTATTTCAGTTTTGAAATTTCTTATCATTGCTGATTGATGCCTACTTGTTGACATGTTAAGGAAATGTCTTTTTTATGTTCTCTTTCTAATTGAAAAGCTGACTGGAAAGTCAAAAAAAGTTCTTATGTCAGGTGTGGTATGCACACCTTTAGTCCCAGCACTCAGGAGGCAGAGGCAGGCAGATCTACGTGAGTTCAAGGCCAGCCTACTCTACGTAAAGAGTTCCAGGGCAGCTGGGAGCTACAAGTAGACCCTGTTTCAAAAAGGCCAAAAAAAAAAAAAAATTCTCGTTTGGCAAGTTTTGAAAAGCCTTTTAGAAGCCATTTTTCTTGATCACTTCAAGCACCTTTGTTGCTACAGAACATCTTTGGCGTTTATCTTGATACACACCTCTAAGTGACTAGTCTAGAGTTTCTTATAATTCTTGGCACTAATAATAGAAACCTAACTAGGACAAGGCTAAGAATGCTGATGGAGACTAAATAGCTTCATCTGTGCTTTCAGCCATGGTAGGAACTAGGACTCAAGCTGGCCAGTTCCAGTGCTAGCTACTGGTCTGATTTTTAATGTCCACCTTAGCCAGTTTATCACCTCACTTGGAAATTTGCTGATTGACCTTGATGCCAACCATTAACTGAGCTGATTATTTATTTGGGCAAAATATTATTTTGGCATGTTAGGGCCTGTTATGTAACTTTTCCTGGGGAATCTATTTCTTTGTTTTTTATTTTTTATTTATTTTTATTTATTTTGTATGTGTATGAATGTACTCTTTGCATGTAGGTTTGTGCACCGTGTCATGCAATGCCTCAGAGGTCAGAAGAGGGTGTTGGATTCCCCTGGAACTGGAGTTCTCCTGGAATTGGAGTTGCAGACGCTTCTCAGCTGCCATGTGGGTGCTGGGGATCGAACCTGGGTCCTCTGCAAAAGCAGTCGGTGCTCTTAACCTCTAGGCCATCTCTCCATCCCTGGGAGTCTATTTCTATTCATTTCAAATTGAGAGGGAAATGACTTACTAGATAACTGATTCCAACCAAGCCCAGCTTGCTAAACCAATGAGATGAATGGGGTTATTCACAGGAGGATGGGTGAAGCATAGCTTACAGAAGCATAAGCAACTTATGGGTTGTTACAGCTCCCAGCAACTGTGCATTATTTATATATTCTCGGGGAAGTGCAGGACTTTGTGAGACTTCCTCCTCCCTTCATGTGGGACCCCATCTCATGAAAGCCATATGAGTGACCACATTTGCTCTAATTCTAGATGGCAGTAAGAACATCCAACCCAGAGACACCCACATAACATCCCCACTCTAACTTTTGAGTATGTTTTTGGAATCATTTGATGAATCTTCATCTTAGACTACACATATCTACTGTGTTGTCAAGAACCACTTATTGTACAATTGTCTGTATCTCTATAATGTTCTATAAGTGTATCTTGCATTATGTCTGAATTTTTATGCTTTGCCATTATTTTCCTAATTAGCTTTTTATAAATGATATGTGGCTATAGTGCCCTTTTGTGGGTGGTTTATGTTGGGTTTATATTGTGCAGAAGATTGTGGAGAGTGATGTTACTAATCTGACAGTCTTATTTCCTTGCTTACAAAGAAGGCATTATTTCTTTCATTATGGGAACACAGGCAGTGATCACCTACTTGTTTGCTGACTGAATATAAAACATGCCTTTATTATTACTCTGGCTTTTGTAAAGATGTCATCTGTAGTTCAAATTCAAAGAGCTGGTCTGATCTAGTTAAACTTAGCTTTGAGTCTGGTAGTAAATTACAAATTACCACTCGTATAAATATTCAATGAAAGAGGTGGTTCCCAGACAAGACTGCCTTTCCCTCTCTATAGAGACTGTCACCTTTTCATGTGGAGTATTAAAAGTGTCCTCTATTGTGTGAGTGATTTACTATGAGAAGAATTGGTTCTCAGTGTCCTTCTATCACCTCTCTTCTATCATCAATGGGCTGGATACCTGCACATTTTACTGATCTAATGCTTCCACCCAATTATCACCTGAAATCAGTGCAAAAGGAGAATTAAAATTCCCATTATTGGCATAGTACACTACAGAAGAGAGCATCTATTATAACAAAAACATCAGTGCAGGACGTTTGGGTTGAAAAGATAGCAACGATATGCTATAGCTAGTTCTAACATTTGCAGCAAACAAAGCCTGGGTGAAAATCATCTGATGAAGAGCCAACATTGAAAGGCTATATTTTGGACCAGGCGTGGTGGTGCACTCCTTTAATCCTAGCACTCAGGAAGCAGAGGCAGGCAGATCTTTGTGAGTTCAGGCCAGCCTGTTCTACAGAGTGAGTTCCAGGACAGCTGGGGCTACAGAGAGACCCTGTCTCAAAAAGACCAAAAAAAAAAAAAAAAGGCTGTATTTCCACTGACTAAAAGTTAGCATGGTTCCAAGTAATCTGGGCCCTGGAGCAAGGATCAGTGATCCACACCAGAACCAAATAGAACACAGGGGGTTAAGCACAGTTCTTCTAATCACGATAGTTATGGAGAAGCTGGAATTTAAGACCTAATTTCATCATATATACCTTTTCTGTAAATAGGTTTCACTTGATATTGCAACAAATTTAGTGGCTTCAGATCAGCAGTTATTAACAGTTCTGGAAGTTGAAAATCCAGAACTTCATTCATTCAAGAAGTTCATGAAGACATTCCACTCCCTTAACCTGTCAAGTTTCAGAAAACTTCCTACCTTCCTGTAGTCTCTGCTTCTATCTTCATGTTATTCTGACTGCTTCTGACCCTCTTAGATCTTATGAGGACCATTTCAATGACACTGGGTTTGTTTCAATGTCCTTAATACAATCACATCTCCAAAGTACCTTTTATCATGAAGGTGACGTATTCACAGGTCTCAAGGATCAGAATACAGAATTCTTTGAGGGAATGTTATTCACCCAACTATATATAAGTGGAGAACTCAGCATTTCTTTTTACAGACTGCTTGAGATTACCCACAATTCTTCTTGTCATCTTTACATTTCAATGTAGCTCTTCCCTGTTCATTCACTTATATGGCCAAGATTCAGTATCCTCCACAAAATTGTGTTAGTGGTTCTTCTTTATACCTAAAACTCATATGTGCTCTACAGTACATATAGCATAGACCTTCGCCCTAGACACTAGTATAATTTTTATCCAAAGATAGAATGATTTTCTAGCTATATGAAGACATTCCACATTAAATAGTAAACAGCAGTTATTTATCCTTAATAACACTGAGGAAAAATTATCCAACCACTCAGCAAAATCAGTAGGCCCTAAATTAATTTCTCTCTCCTGGATTATCAATCACTGTTTCGTATGATATGAATGAGAATGGCCTCCCTACTTACTTTGAGTGAATGCATGTTGATTCCTAGTGACTGATTGTCTCATTCTTTTCTTGAGGTTCATAACCTTTATATTTTAAAATCTAATGTGAAATGTTGATAAAAATTAATTTTAAGTTGCTCTAGTTCATACTTTCTGGCATTATCATGCCTTGTTTTCTTAAAAATTGAAATAGTAAATGTGGTGGTTTGAATGAAAATGTTCCCCATAGGCACCAAGTTTGGACATTTTGTCCTCGGTGCGCTGTTTGGGGAAGATTTAGGAGGAAGCATGCATGACACTAGGGGTTGGTTCTGAGACTTCTTAAGCCTTGCCATTTTTCTTCTCTCTCTGCTTCCTGGGTCTGCTCCAGCTACCTCTTCCATCCTGCCTCCCCACCAAGAGGGACTAACCCTGTGGAACTGTAACTAAATAAACTAACTCTTCTTTCTATAAGTTACTTTGGTCAGTGTTTTTAGCACAGCAAAAGAAAAGTAATTATTTATTTAAAAAATAAATAGTATATTTAAGTCGAGGGGTTTCTTTTTTTTCAACTTCTTGGATGTTATTCACCTGTTGCTTCTTCTTATTCTGTACAGTTAGAATAATCATTTTTGTAATTATTTCTGTCTCTCTAAAGCTTACCTCGGTCACATCAATTGTGCTTCAGGCTTCTTGATTCTTTTCTTATATTCCCATCATTTTTTATATTCATGTTCCATTATATGTCTCTTTATATCTTTTGTAAAGACATCTTTTATAAGCCTACACTTAGAATGGACTATAAGTACATTATTTTCCTTAGATGTTTTTTTGCCTTTCTTGTTGAACTTTTCAACATTTTTGTACAGTCAGAATTATATTTATAGCCTTCCCACGATTCACTATGTATTTCTCTTTCAGAGTCTCAAAGAAGCTTTTGTAACAATCAGCTTTTAAAGGGCACATGAATAAGTCCTGTGTTCCTTTTGTTTGATATTAGGCATTTACTGCTACATTAATAATAAGTTTTCCTGCCTAGTTAAAATCAAATCCAAAGTGGTATTTGCCTACATTGATTCTGTTTTATCCATAATAAAATAATCTGGTAGTCGAGAATTTATCAGATCCCCTCTTTTCAGCAAAATTAAATTTCCAGCAGACTTCAAGAGAACCACAGTCTTCTGTGACACGAACTCAAAATGTAATAACATCATGCTTATAATGCCGAATATTATGTTTACTCCTCAACAACACTTTGGGCTTATTACTCATTTTCCTTGTGCTAATTATGCATCGGTTTAGGCCCAAGTATCTTTCAAGATCAATTTTCATGCTGCTTTCACATAATAAATTTTGCTCGCAATAATCATTGCTAAAATGAGATAATAGTGTGTACAGCCAGCCTAAAGCCTACCAGTGAAAACTGAATACATTCTGGCACATCGCACAGTAAATTCATGGCTATACAAAATAACAAATGCATAGATAGTGGGAATTCATGAAATTAACTGTAGCCCTGCATATGAAAAAATATCACAAAAAGAAGCAAAACACCACATTAACTCCAGCTACATAAAAAATGACTATGTACAACTAAACAGAAATTAATAGATCATCTGGAAAATGTCAATTATTGATGTTGCATCTTCGCTGGCAGTTTAGGGTCATCAACAGGTCAGGAATGTGAAATTGTAGCTAAGCAATCTAGAAAACCTTCTATTTCTATCTGTACATAGGGAAAAACTTTATCCAAACTATATCTACTCCAGTGTCCTCATTAGTCAGCCAGATGTGATAGTTGAATCACTGGTCTTGTGAAATGTACTGGGACAAGAAGAATGGGTGGGTGGAATTTGGCCTTTTATTAGTTCATTATATATACAGAAAGGTCAAATATTTTAATTTGGAGTTTCACAAACTCCTACATTTCTCAAAACTCAGATAAAACTAACCTGCTTTAAAACCACCTAGAATTTTTCTTAAAGACGCATTTTTTCCAGTGTTTATCTGGCCTATACGCAGCACAGATGCT
Organism: Rhizomys pruinosus; assembly: GCA_009823505.1. NCBI lineage: Eukaryota > Metazoa > Chordata > Mammalia > Rodentia > Spalacidae > Rhizomys > Rhizomys pruinosus. The sequence goes on along the minus strand of VZQC01004135.1, from coordinate 283,005 downwards.
GAGGTTTAAAGCCTTCATTGACAAGCTGGTTCATAGAAATCCTAAATCTTAAGAATTATAACATTATCATGAAAGACTGAGAGAACCATAAGTTTCCAGGCCCTGGGATTATCCACAAATGATGGTTTCTGGGAAGAAGACTCATGATATCATTGGACATTTCATGGGCTATGACTCCCAACAGGAGATAGATAAGGAGAAATTCTGGGTTACCTCTTTCATGGGAACACTGGCCATGACATAGACCAATACAATGTTTTGAATAACCCATATCTTGGGAGATGTTCTCACCAACTTTTCTTGAAAAGTTCATGTGCTAGACAGCTTTAGTGTCAACTTGACACACATGGGTTGAAGGAGCCTCAATTGGTGAACTTCCTCCATTGGACTGGCCTGTGCCACATCTATGGAGTATTTTCTTGATTGTTGAGTGATGTGGAAGGGCCCAGCCCACTGTAGGTGGTGCCACCCCTGGACAGGGTGTTGTGTAAGGTATAAGAAAGCAGGCTGAGGGCTGGAGAGATACCCTAGCGGTTAAGAGCACCGACTGCTCTTGCAGAGGATCCGGGTTCGATCCCCAGCACCCACATGGCGGCTAAGAACCGTCTGTAACTCCGATTCCAGTAGAACTCCAGTTCCAGGGGAATCCGAGACCCTCTTCTGAACTCCGCGGCATTGCATGACACGGGTGCACAAACCTACATGTAGACACATTCATACACATACAAAAATAAATAAAAAATTAAAAAAAAAAGAAAGCAGGCTGAACATGGTCCAGGGGAGCAAGCCAGCAAGCCAGTAAGCAGCACTCCTCCATGGCCTGTGCTTCAGCTCCTGCATCCAGGTTCCTGAACTGAGCTCCTACCTTGGGCTCTCTAAGTGGTGAACTGTGACCAGGGAGATGTAAAACTAATAAACCCTTTCCTTCCCACGTTGGTAATGGTCAGAGTATTTTGTCACAGCAATGGAGCAGCAAACTAAAACTGTTTGTTCTGTAGTTATAGTTGGCAAGCAATCCACTTCCATTTTTTAGCTCAAATAAGATTTGTCATTGAATCTGAAATATCTATTTATCATACAGACCAGGAAAACTTAGAATTTGACTTGTCATTAACAGGCCTTCTTTTCTTTTTTTTGTTCGTATTTTTTTTTTTTTTTAGACAGAGTCTCCCTTTAAGTTCCAGCTGGCCTGGAACTCACTCCATAGACCAGGCTGGCCCCGAACTCACAGAGATCTGCCTGCCTCTGCCTCCCAAGTGCTAGGATTAAAGACGTGCACCACCACGCCCGGCACTAAGGACGGTTCTTAGCCACCATATGGGTGCTAGGAATCAAACCCAAGTCCTCTGCAAGAGCAGTCAGTGCTCTTAACCACTGAGCCATCTCTCCAGCCCCAACAGGCCTTATTTTCTACAATGTAAGTCCCTGGCATTTAATCATGTAGGATATGAGTTAAACCCAAAGTATTTACACCAAGTCAAAAATCCAATAGGGCTGCAGAGATGTCTCAGAGGATAAGAGTACTTGCTGTGCAGGCATGAGGAACTGAGTTTGACTCCCTAGCACCCATGTAAGAAAGTTGGGCATGAGGCAATATATGCCTGCTTGGGCAATAGGGGCACTGCTATTATGGAGATAACCACTTTCTGATTGGATTTGAAGGCCTGTCCACAGAAGCGAATCCATCCCAGAGCTGAGAGTGGGGCACTGAATACTGGTGGTCAGCTAAATAGATATAGCTTCACACTGACTCTTCATAGGTATGTTTATATCCATAGACACATGCTACTTTCAGTCTTAATCAGAGAAGCCTCTCTACTGAATGGCAGTGAGTATAGAGATGCGTGGCTATGCACGGTGCTGAGAATAAGTAACTGATGACAAGACATTTATACCATCCCTCTAAGGGAACATTGCAGCAGAGTTGGCAAAAAGAATGTAAAAACTGGAAGACAGGGAGAAAGGCTACAAGTTGTTATCTTCTGGGCAAGAAACAGCCACTGCAACCACAAATTCACAGCAGCCTTGGATGCCTATGCTGGATCTGAACAAGAATGGGCCTATCAGCAGTCAGAAACGGAGGGAGGAGAGGCTTAAGGGGCCTTAACTCTCATTGCTGGACTATTTGCTACTGAGAGATTCAGGGAAAAGAGAATGTTGTCTTTAGTTCTGTACTCACCAGTGACTCCACAAGGCTGCAACAGATAGTTCCAAACCAATGGTCAAACAGATGGCCTTGGTTAAACTAAGCGAATCACAAACCAAAACCAAACTCATTAATCTAGAAAAGACACTATGAAAGAACAAACACAAGTAAAAATAAATATATGTTGTACTGATTACTATACTCATGAACTCAATACCTATACAAGACCTACTCAATACCTATACAAGATCTACTCAATACCTACACAAGATCTACTCAGTACCTATACAAGATCTACTCAATATCAGGCCAGCCAAAATTCTAGCACAGATGCAAAAGTTACTCTCCAGGTCCCACCCCTTACTATTCTCAGTTGATAGATTCTAGAAGAGGAAGAATCATCTTTTTTCGAAATATAGCCACCAGCAAGGTTCTCATGGTCTAGTGGATGTCCCACCTTGTGGATGTCCCTCAGCCCTGGCCATATTGTCAGCATAATTAAACTTAGTGGATTATTTTTAAATGAAGAGAAGAGGAGGAAGAGGAGGAAGAGGAGGAAGAGGAGGAGAAGGAGGAGGAGGAAGAGGAGAAGGAGGAGGAGGAGGAGGAGAAGAAGAAGAAGAAGAAGAAGAAGAAGAAGAAGAAGAAGAAGAAGAAGAAAAAGAAGAAGAGGAGGCACAAGGAGGAGGAGGAGGATCAGGAAGGAGAAGAAGACATGAATTTGGAGAGGGTCATATTAGGAGGGATACAAATGTCTTTGCAGGGGAGGAATGGGGAGTAAATAAGGTCACATTTTATTGTTGATATGCCAAAAATAAAGAAAATTATATTTTAAAAATATGTCCTGTGTGACTACCAGTTATAAAACTGATTGTATAAAAACTGTATAAGCAAATAAATGGCATTTAATATGAAAAAAACATTAGCTATGGCCACATGTACCTATAACCCCAGAATTAGGGACAGTGATAGGCAGATTCTGAGAGCTTACAGGCCAGCCATTGTAGCCTAAATGGTGACATCCGGGTTCAGTGAGACAACCTGTCCCAAGACAATAATATTTACAATGATAGAGGAAGATATTCAATATCCTTCTGTGGCTTCCACATGCACACAGAGGACATATGTACAAACGCTAAAAAAAGTAAAATAAACAAAAGTCTTTTCTTATTAGGTGTCTTCAGACACAAAATCCACCCAGAAAAAAATTAACCAAACTTTATACAGATTGATTAATAATTTACACGAACACCCAAAGAGTTTCTTTCTTAAGAATAACAATCTAACCAAATATAATACTAAAGTCCTTAAACTATGTGCTTAAGCAAAATATATCAATACAGGAGCTCTGACATCAGTAATGGATTATTCCACCAGGGAGATGTTGGCCAGGGGATCTAAGGCCCCACAAAAGGTAAAGGCTCCTTGCCTCTAAACTGGGATACCTGCAAGAAGAGACGCGATAAGGCCCCGCTGCTGAAGACTGACGTTAACATGGGAAAGATGCATTGAGGCACCACACATGCAAGTGTACCGATGGCCTCTGGAACACCAGAGAGTTGTTACCAAAGGCACTAAACCAATAAAGCAAATACGGGTCTCCTTGAGTCAAGGGCAAGACTCCACCGTCAGCACCAGCTACACTCACCTGCTTGAAATACTGTGCAATAGAGGCAGCCATAATGCCTGTATATCCCAAATCTAATTGGCTATTAGGCTCTCTCCTTGGAGACTAACCCATGGCTGATGCCACAAGCTTTACATCCTCTACAGATTAGGAGATGTCATAAGCCACAGTAAGACCCTGTCATATTTAACAGGAAAAAATGTAGTTCGTGATCAAATTTCATCTAAACATATGTTGTCTATACAAAGTAACCTACCATAACTATTTAATGCTGTTAAGTACCTATATATCTAATTGCTTGTGCTTCATTAGTAGGATCGAAAGGTTATTCCTGGACAGACTGTCAGCCCATGAAAGGAAACAGCCAGAATTGACCAGAATCCAAGAAACAGCTCCAGAGAGAGGTGGACTGTTCGCTTCTCATCCACCTGTGCCCCTTTTCTAAGCCCAGGAGAATAATCTGCGGAAGAGGGGGCGTGGTAGAATGTAAGGGCTGCGATTGGGGTGAAGGGTGAAACTACAGCAATGTAGTCTGGACCCTCACTTGATTAACCTGATTGAACATACAACCCCTCACCCCGATCGAAGGTGGGGCTGTGGGGGTTTGGGCACAACAGCCTGCAAATTGGTTTTACATGAAGGATGTTGTACTCATGGATTATCACTTATAGCTAAAAAATGGGAAAAAAAATGAGAGAGAAATATGCAGGACAGTCATGGCAGAATACAGCATGATGCTCCGCGTTGGGGGGGGTGGGGGGAAGGGAAGGGGAGATATGCCTGAACTGAATTGGAAAATGATGTATGAAATGCCACAAAGCATCAATTAAAAAAAAAGTTAAAAAAAAAAAAAAAGAATAACAATCTAAGCCGGGCGTGGTGTGCACACACCTTTATCCCTAGCACTTGGGAGGCAGAAACAAAGGCAGGCAGATCTTTGTGAGTTCAAGGCCAGCCTGGTCTAAGAATGAGTTCCAGGACAGCTGGGACTTACAGGGGACACCCTGTCTTGAAAAGACAAAAAAAAAAAAAAAAAAAAAAAAAAGAATAACAATCTAGCCAGGCATGGTTACACATGCCTTTAATCCCAGCACTCAGGAGGCAGAGGCAGATGGATCTCTGAGTTCAAGGCCAGCCTGGTCTACATAATGAGTTCCAGAACAGCTGGGGCTACAGGGAGACCTTGTCTCAAAAAAGAATAACAATCCTAAGCTAGAGAGATGGCTCAGTGGTTATGAGCACTGTGGTTATGAGCACTTCTTGATGTTGCAGAGGACCCAGGTTCAGTTCCCAGCACCCACACTAGGCACCTCGCAACTTCATGTGACTCTAGATCTGAGGAATCCAACTGCCTTTTCTGGCTTCAAGGGCACCTTCACACAGGTGGTGCACATAAACTCATGCAAACATGCACAACTTTTAACATTCACAACTTTTAAAAATACAAAAGAAAAAAAGGATGACAATTCTCAGGTAATAGATGTCTTTGACACAACCATAATCATGACAATGGAAATGATCAAGTTCTATTGTATGTTGAAATGATGGACTTCAAAATTGGCACTAGTGACATTATAGAAATAACTTTGTGGCAAGTGAGTATATTTAGCATTTGGAACACAGAGAACATCCTGGGGTAGACTGAAAAATGAAATCACAATATTTTTCAGGCCTTACCTTCAAGTATATTTTCTAACTCCTTTAGATCTAAGTAGACAAGTAGAATGAAGTCAGTTCCTGAGTTTGTACTACAGCTTCCATGGCCAACTATTGCATTACTGTCCTGGTAAGACTAGTAAGGGAAACAGCTAATTAATCTTCACTAACACAGATAATTGTGAGAAATACTAAATTATTGCCATTTTGTGGGATTGATGCTTCATTTGGCTGGAGCATCAGAGGCGGGGCTGGCCTTTTTCACCCCATCACCTGTGAAGGCCGGGGACATAGGCCCCTCCCCACCACACCCGCATTCTGATCAAGCCCTACAGCCCTGCTCCGAAGTTCCTGGCAAAAAGCTTTACCTCTCAGTTCCGTGAAACCAATGGAGCCATGCCAGCTCACACAAACACTGAACACTGTAAAATTCCCGAGTGCACCTTCCCACTCCCATCCCCCATTCTCCCTTCAAAAACCCGATGTTAAGACCCCTCCAACTCATGCCAATAAACAAGTTGTCCCCTCTCTTGGAATTTCTCCCAGGTCTCATTTCTTTGATCTGTTCAGGCTTATCCCAAATTCCTGCTCTCCCCCACCATATCTCCGCCTGCACCTCAGCACAAAGCCAGCCAAAGGCTCACTAAGCTCGCAGAGATGGAGGAAGCAACACCATTCTACATCAGTATATTCTGGAGTATTTTGATATCCAGTCATAAATAAAGCATGCTGCAACCTGACCAGAGAGGTTTTTTTCTTTTTGAAGAAGTATGAATAAACACATAGAAAGCACCAATTCTATTTTGTAGACCATATCTTATTGTGATAGACAAGAAGATGTGCTACCCAGACCCCTTCAGGGAATGATTTGTTGTCCATCTGTGGAAATGGAGTTAACAGTCACCCTCGAATGCTAGTTCCTCCAGGGTTTATCTTAGATGCCAATAACTGCCTCTCCCAAGGCCATGCCTTTTCTAAAGTAGATTACATTCAATGACCACGAGGTATGGACATAAAGTTCCAGAAACTAGTTCAAAAGGTCAAATGCTAATGAGAAATTCTTGCTCAGGAGCTTTCCATAGGATGGATGAGGCTTTTAAATAAGCTGTGGGAACAGTTTTGCTAGGAACAGTCTCTTAGAGACTGTAGATTAAGATAGGAAACATAAGCCCACATCTGGGTAGCTTTCCGACCACTCTGAAAGGATGCCCTCCCGGATGGCTTCTGAAGACTGCTGTGCGGTAGGATGGAGAAGTCATGAGCTGTCTCTTCTCCATGGTCAGCAAGTAGCTCTACCATCCTGCTGATTAACCAAAGTCAGTTCTGCTTGTGACTTACTTGACTTCACTTGACTTTTTAACTTTGTTATAAAAGTATAAGATAGAAATGGGATCAAGTCTTGAGAATTTCATTGATTTGTTTAAAAGGGTGGTGATGCATACCTATAATTCCAGCACTTGGGAGGCTGAGGTTCTAAGTTTTGAGGCTAGTTTGGGCAATACAATGGGAATGTCTAAAAAACAAAACATATCAATAATAACAAAGTCTTACTATACAATATTGAAATGTTTTTTAAATCATTATCTTTACCATGACTCATCAAGATCAATTTTAAAAACTTGAGCTCAGTTACTCAGGGTCATATTATTCGTAGTAAATGCCCTGGGGAAGGTTTTAACCCAAGGTTCTCTGACTCACAAGTTCATGTTCTTTAGGTAACTATCTCTTGCAAAGCCAGGCGTAAAGCGTAACACAAGGGATATGATATTATTGAAGAAGGGGCATGACCCAAATTCCTGCTATGCGTAATTCTCTGTGGTGTGACTAAGCAAGAAAGAGACAGGCAGGCCGAAAGAAAATACACCAGAAAGTAGAAAAGAACAGGGAAGAAAAAAACAAGTAAAGGGGCTGGAGAGATGCTCAGCAGTTAAGAGCACTGGGTTGGTAGCTAACAACCATTTGGAAATCCAGTTCCAGGGAATCCAGCACCCTCTTTTTATGTCCATGGGCATTGCCCAACAGGGGTACACTAACATACAAACAGGCAATACTCTCATATACATAAAATAAAAATAATACCTAATAAAAGAAAAATGACTAAAATATTCAGTTTGTGTGTTTAGGGGTTGCATATGTGTGTATGTGAGGTGAGTGTGTGTGTGTGTGTGTGTGTGTGTGTGTGTGTAAGTACTGATCCTGTGTGTGCTAATACCCTTATGTTTGTGCATGCATGTGGAGACCAGAAGACAACTTTGAGGGAATCAGTTCTCACTTTTGCCATGTGGGTCCCAGGGATTGAACTCAGATTGTCTGATTTGGGGACAAGCACCTCTTCCCACTAAGCATTCTCAATGACCCCCATCTTGATTTTTCTGAAGCATATCTCTCACTGCCTTAGAACTCACCAAGTAGGGTAAGGGCTGGCCAGAAATCTGCCTGTCTCCAGTTTCCCAGCATACAAGTGTATGCCATCATGCCCGAGATCTTTTTATATGAGGTCTAGAGATAAAACTCAGGTTTTTGTGTTTTCAGGGCAAGCATTTTGCCAGTTGAGCTATCCTCCCAGCCCCTAAACTAATCATGTTTATAAAAGAAAGGAAATATGACATCATGAGAAGCTGGGGAAATGCCCCCGAGATCATGGACAACTCAAAGACAACAGACAAGAATATTACCAATGCCAACATGCAAAAGTGTATTTCCATCATCTGAAATTTAAAAGTTCATTGTAAGCAAGTTCATTAAGTTCACCCCATGCTGTGTATAGTAATACTTATCACTGTACATAGTAATATGTTAAAGATGTAGCATGGGTTAAAGGAACTAAAAGTTACAAAAATTATACTTAAATACAATCATAAGCACCAGAACGGCTTGGCGAGGGAATCTAGAAGATTTAGGGTCAGGGACAAAAAGGATAACCCAGAGCACCGAGCTCCCAGAGCCTTTTCTCCATCCGCTGCTAGAGGCAGAACTCTGGGCCGTCTGGCCCTCACCCTGTCCTACTTTACCTTCTTATACATTGGCTTGCTTCTGGGAGAAACAATATGCTACTCTGGCAAAATTCATCCTGTCAGGCCTTTGGATTCAATTTCCAAAGTCCAAAAATAATCTCTCCCTTTCTTTCTGTTAGACAAAGCTTGTTCCTTTGTTTCAAGGTCACTTGCATGGTTTGGTGTTGAGTGGAAGTGGTCCAGAAGCAGCCGTGCCCCTGTACTCCCATCAGAGAGTCCCTGCACACCTCAGCAGACGTCCTCCTTGAACAGAATTCCCAGATTTCTTGTGTACAAATCTCCTTCCTGCCCCTAATTCTACCTGTAGTGAAGGCGGCTAAATTGCCTATTCTCACTGTCTTTGCTAGATCGATAGGTTTTTACTCTCTTCATTCCTACCCCTCCCGTCTAGGACTAAAGGCTTGAAGTTTAAGTTTCTCTTAAAGAAACGGTCATGCTTCATTTAATTCTGCTGCAGCCAGACTGCTGTGGATGTCATGATCCTGATGAGACATTAAATCAAGGTAAACATTAATGCGCCAGGCTGGAGCATCCAAAGAGAAACAGAAAGTGGCTGCACTTCATGGTAGTCCATACACGCCTTCTACCCTGCCTGCACCCCGCACCTTCAGAGTTCATCATAAAATGCTCCCTCTGGCATATGTTAGAAGTTGTGTTTAATTTGGTGGAGAAAATATTTTCACAAATCATGCCTGAATGAAAATGCTTCAGAGGAATAGAAGGTAAAATAACGATGATAAATTGTGCATCAAATAGCTCCTGGGGCTGAGGAGATAGCTCAGTCAATCTCAAGAACAATATAAAAGATAATATAAAAAATAAAAATCTAGGCATGGTGGTATGCCCTCATAATCCCAGCACTGGCGAGGCAGACATGAGCAAGTACTGGGCTCAATGGCTGGCCCACTTAAACTCTTTGGTGAGTTCCAGGCCAGTGAAAGACCCTGTGTCAAAGAAAAAAATATACATATACAGATGTGTGCCAGTGTACTTGCATACACATGTGTACTTGAAGACAGCTGAACACACACACATACACAAAACCAAAACAAAATAAGACCTGGGGATATAGCTCAGCTGGCAGAGTGCTTGCCTGGTAGGTACAAAACCATGACTTTGATCTCTAACACCATATAAACAGAACCAGATGTGGCTCAGCTGTTAACAGCAGCACACAGGAAGCAGAGGCAGGAGGCCCAAGGTTCAGGGTCAAGCCTGACTGCATAGCAAGTTCAAGACCATCTCAAGATCTATGAGATTCTGTCTCAAAACCCAACAACAATAGTAACGATAAAGAACATCAGATCACTTCTGCTCTTGCTGAGACTGATACAATATGTATTTTTTTAGTTGGGTGGGATGAATTAAGAGACAAACTACATGGGAAATCAGGCAGTTCTGTTAAATAACTCCAAACTACAAAAATTTCATTTATTTGAGAAAAAACAAAGGAGGCACCAGCTCAAGACTGTCAAGATTGTCATGCCAGACTCCCTTCCCTTGAATGCTTTCATCTTTCAAATTTCAATCTAATTCACCTGGGATATTGATGTGAGGTCAGGATATAATTTAACTTATGTTTAAACTAATTTTGCCAGCACTGTCCCTTGGATAGCTCTTTTTCTTACATACTGATATAAAACATGTCTGCTAGCCCAAATCAGAGCTCTGTTCTGTTCTTTTCCACTGCATTCCTATTGATTTAATTATTACAAACTATTTTATGTTCTAATCCTATAGTTAAAGTTTCATTATTCATAATAATTTTAAATGATTCATTGCTATTCTTTCCCATTTGTCTTCTGGTTAGAAATCCACTTTGTCTAGTTGAAACAAATAAATCTCAATAGGAATTTCATTGAACTTAAATTTGGGAGGAAACAAGCATGCCATTTAGAAACAGATCTCCAGTAAACAAGTCCTACCTTTTTATTTATTTTTATTTTAATTTATTTTTTGGGTCATTTTGAGACAGGGTCTCTCTGTAGCCTGAGCTTGATATGTAGACCAGGCTGACCTTGAACTGACAGAGATCTGCCTGCCTCTGCCTCCCAGGTGCTAGGATTAAAGGAGTGAACCACCACGACTGGCAACAAGTCCTATCTTAAAATGTGTTTCATGCTGGGCTTGGTGCAGGTGGATCTCTGTCAGTTCAAGGCCGGCCTGGTCTACATAGGGAGCTCCAGAGCAGCTGGGACTAAAGGGAGAACCTGTCTCAAAAAGACCCCCCCCAAAATGTGTCTCAATATTTGTGAAGGACCCCAGCTCTATTTAAATAATCTTTAAAAGGAGAAAACTCTGCATGTAAGTATTAACCCAGAATTGATTACCTTTCTATATCTAAAACCATAATGTAAATGAGAAACAAACTCAAAAAATATTTTGTGCCCTTGAATTTAACAATTTTTACTTTTTTGGAGATAAGACATATGGTGGCATAAAGCACAAAATAAAACAAGATAAATTTAACTCCTTCGAAATTAAAAACTTATTTTTGCAATACATTGCTAAGAAAATAAAGACAAACTACTGACTGGGAGGAAGTATTTCCAGACATATATTTGATAAGGGACTTGCATCTAGGCAATGACATAGTCTCACAAGGAAATTATAAGAAAATAACACAATTAAGAGTCAGTAAAATGTTTGATAAGGTAATTCACTAAAGATATGTGAACAGCAAACAAACAGATTAAATACCACCACATACCTATCAAATTATCTGAAAACACTTTAAAATATTTATTATATTTATTTTATGTGTATGAATGTGTATTGCCTGCACATGTGGAAGTGCACCTGAGCGAGTGTACTGCTTACAGACATCAGAAGCGGACACCAGATCCCCTGGAACTGGATTATAGATAGTTGTCAGCCGCCATGTGGGTGCTGGGAATCCAACCTGGGTCTTCCGCAAGAGCAGTCAGTGATCTTAACTGCTGAGACATCTCTCCAGCTCCCCCCAAAAATATTTTAAATAATGTTAAAAGTGCCAATGAGAAAGCAAAGTAATGGAAGTTTGCATTACCTCTGAGAAATAATACAAGTTGAACGTTTCTTGTAGCATTAAAATGTATTTATTGCTGGGTGTGGTGGTGCACACCTTTAATCCAAGCACTTGGGAGGTAAAGGTAGGCAGACCTCTGTGAGTACATACCTATATTCCCAGACACTCAGGTAGTGGAAATAGAAGGATTATATATTCAAAGTCAGTCTGAGCAATTTAGCAATATTTTGTCTAAAATTAAAAAAAAATTTCAATTTAAAAGGGCTAACAATAAAATTCAGTATGTATGTGTGTGTGTGCTTGTGTGTGTGTGTGATGTGCGGATATCTGTGTACTAAGTTACTTGTAACTCGCCAACCATACACTTACTTGTTTTACCTAAGAGAAATGAAAATATATCAGCAGGGTGTGGTGGCTCACCCCTTTAATCCTAGCACTCAGGAGGCAGAGGCAGGCGGATCTCTGTGAGTTCAAGGCCAGCCTGGTATACAAAGTGAGCTTCAGGCCAGCTGGGACTTAAAGGGAGACCCTGTCTCGAAAATACAAAAAAGAAAAAAGAAAATATATCCACTCAATGATGCATTTTCAGATATTTATTTTGGAATTCTCCATACCTAACAAAATTGAGAGTAGTTCCAATGGCTTGTGAACTGTGAATGAATAAACAAACTGCTGATTGTATGGTGCAACCATACAATCAGCAATGAACAAGGGGAAGAAACAATGCTTTGTAACAGCACAGACAGTTCTCACATACGTTAAGAGAAGCAATACTCACAAGGCTATATATTGTATGGTTCCATTTCTATGATATTCAGGAAAAAACAAAATTACAGAGACAGTGAACAGATCAATTTGCCTGGGGTGGGGCAAAAGAAGAAGAAGGTCCATAACTGAGGATCATGAGGGACTTTTCTAAGGTGATAGAAAAACTCTGTATTTGGATTATGGTGGTAGTTATGCAACTTTACATGATGCTCAAAATCCATGACACTAATCACCTAGAGTGAATTTTACTATGTGTAAATTAGACCTCAATAGATGTGTGTCAAAAAGGGGGAGACCTATCCTATTTATTGGTTCATATATTTCAGGGGTCAGTGTGTTTTCTTGTTTCAGGCCTATCTGGGGATGTGTGGAATCCTGAAGGGCTGTAGTGTGAAAACTGAAGGGCTGTGGTGCTCTCGACTGTCCTCATTTTCTGGGTTCAGGCCTATATGGGGCTGTGTGGAACCGTGAAGGGCTGTGGTGTGAACACTGAAGGGCTGTGGTGTGAACACTGAAGGGCTGTGGTGTGATCACTGAAGGCTGTGGTGTGAACACTGAAGGGCTGCAGTATGAACACTGAAGGGCTGTGGTGTGAACACTGAAGGGCTGTGGTGTGAACACTGAAGGCTGTGGTGTGAACACTGAAGGGCTGTGGTGTGAACACTGAAGGCTGTGGTGTGAACACTGAAGGGCTGTGGTGTGAACACTGAAGGGCTGTGGTGTGAACACTGAAGGGCTGTGGTGTGAACACTGAAGAGCCGTGGTGTGAAACCTGAAGGGCTGTGGTGTGAACACTGAAGGGCTGTGGTGTGAACACTGAGGGCTGTCGTGTTCTTGACTGTCCTCATTTTCTGGGTTCAGGCCTATCTGGGGCTGTGGAGTGAACACTGAAGTGCTGTGGTGTGAATACTGAAGGGCTGTGGTGTGAACACTGAAGAGCTGTGTGAACACTGAAGTGCTGTGGTGTGAATACTTAAGGGCTGTGGTGTGAACACTGAAGGGCTGTGGTGTGAATACTTAAGGGCTGTGGTGTGAATACTGAAGGGCTGTGGTGTTCTCGACTGTCTTCATTTTCTGGGTTCAGGCCTATCTGGGGCTGTGATGTGAACACTGAAGTGCTATGGTGTGAACACTGAAGGATGTAGTGTGAATACTGAAGGGCTGTGGTGTGAACACTGAAGGGCTGTGGTGTGAACACTGAAGGGCTGTGGTGTGAACACTGAAGGGCTGTGGTGTGAACACTGAAGGGCTGTGGTGTGAACACTGAAGGGCTGTGGTGTGAACACTGAAGGGCTGTGGTGTGAACACTGAAGGGCTGTGGTGTGAACACTGAAGGGCTGTGGTGTGAACACTGAAGGGCTGTGGTGTGAACACTGAAGGGCTGTGGTGTGAACACTGAAGGGCTGTGGTGTGAACACTGAAGGGCTGTGGTGTGAACACTGAAGGGCTGTGGTGTGAACACTGAAGGGCTGTGGTGTGAACACTGAAGGGCTGTGGTGTGAACACTGAAGGGCTGTGGTGTGAACACTGAAGGGCTGTGGTGTGAACACTGAAGGGCTGTGGTGTGAACACTGAAGGGCTGTGGTGTGAACACTGAAGGGCTGTGGTGTGAACACTGAAGGGCTGTGGTGTGAACACTGAAGGGCTGTGGTGTGAACACTGAAGGGCTGTGGTGTGAACACTGAAGGGCTGTGGTGTGAACACTGAAGGGCTGTGGTGTGAACACTGAAGGGCTGTGGTGTGAACACTGAAGGGCTGTGGTGTGAACACTGAAGGGCTGTGGTGTGAACACTGAAGGGCTGTGGTGTGAACACTGAAGGGCTGTGGTGTGAACACTGAAGGCTGTGGTGTGGACACTGAAGGGCTGTGGTGTGAACACTGAAGGGCTGTGGTGTTCTCGACTATCCTCATTTTCTGGGTTCAGGCCTATCTGGGGCTGTGGTGTGAACACTGAAGGGCTGTGGTGTGAACACTGAAGGGCTGTGGTGTGAACACTGAAGGGCTGTGGTGTGAACACTGAAGGGCTGTGGTGTGAACACTGAAGGCTGTGGTGTGAACACTGAAGGGCTGTGGTGTGAACACTGAAGGGCTGTGGTGTGAACACTGAAGGGCTGTGGTGTGAACACTGAAGGCTGTGGTGTGAACACTGAAGGGCTGTGGTGTTCCTGACTGTCCTCATTTTCTGGGTTCAGGCCTATCTGGGGCTGTGGTGTGAACACTGAAGCACTAGGGTGCTCTCAACTCCTCAATTTCTCCACCTAAGTTTTTTTTTCTAATGTTGGGCCTCAGTAGTTCTTACCTTGCAAGATTTCTACAGCTTACAATCTCAAAATCCAATATTCTCTCTCTCTCTCTCTCTCTCTCTCTCTCTCTCTCTCTCTCTCTCTCTCTTTCTCTCTCTCTCCTCCTCCTCCTCCTCCTCCTCCTCCTCCTCAGGCAACTGCCACAGTTCCTCCCACAGGGCTCTAATTAATTAGCCCTACTTAAATAATATCTTCCTCTGACCAATCAGTATCTGGTCACTAAGGAAGAAGATACTCTGACTATCTTGAGTCAAAACACCCTCCCCAATGGCAGGAGATATGCAGTAGTGCAGCCTAACCCAATAGGACGGGGAGACAAAAAGACAAAGTCACACAGGTTGGGATATCCTCAATCTTGATTATTGCAATGCTGTGGTTTGTCTGCTGTTCTTGTCAAGCAACAGCATTAGCCAGGCCTCCTGCCTTCAATAGAGTCCATAGAATCTTTAGAGCATGGTTTCCAGAGTTCCATCTGGCAGTTTTACACCTTCACTTAGTGCATAGCAGCCTCTACGGATGTCCCTGTTAACCTCCCTGTTTTTCTACATGAACCCAGCTCAGTATGTTCAGGTTGGAATGGCTTTTCCATGCTGACTCTGAGGAGGACTGCATTTGACTTTCCAGTTGGTGATTTGACCTGCTGCTTTGGTGACAGCACTGTTACCCACACTTCCCTGTTTCTCAATTGACTTTCTCAGCAGTTGCCTGGCACAGAGCAAGACGGGACAAGACAAACAAGTGAGTTGGATGGACTTGCATAATTAACCTCACCATATAGGCCTAATCCACGGCAGTGCTGCAGTTGCAGTCATTGAGCTGCAGACTGATCGTGCTGTCCACAGATATTTCAGACTCCTCAGGAAGCAACAGTTGCATTAGAGATGGCCCAGTATGCTAATTTACAAATAAGAAAACTAAGGGGCCTAGAGTGTCTTGTCTAAGAGCTGGGATGAAAGCCCTCTCCTGCCTGTCTGTTAACCTGTGATTTCCCTAATGGTTTCCAATGCTTCTGTATTCCCAGATTTCCTTCTGCCTTATTATTTGACTGCAAATATTTCAACCACCCCTGAATATAAATGTTTTTTAATGCAAATAAATCAAAAGTGCCACCTACTTAGAACAGATGTTCCTCATATTCTGATGGAATTATATTCTGGTAAACTCATCAAAAGCTGAAAATATCCTGGGTTCAAGATGCTTTTGAAATGCCTAACCAAACATCAGGGCTTACAACACAGGGCACTAAACACATCCTTGATCACGTGATAAAAGGGAACTGTAGCTCACTGAGTTCTGGAGAGAATATACAGAGTATGGCCAATTTGGGAAAAGATCAAAATTCAAATATGAAGTGCACATTCTACTGGTGTTTGTCCAATGGTCAGGTTGAAAACTTCACAGCATAGAGACCATTTATGGCCTTGGTGCTCCTGGGGCCTAGTGAGCTGGGGAGTGTCAAAAAAGGTCAGATTTAACGCTTGGTTGGGTGACCCTGGCAACTTATTCAGTATTTTCTCACCTATAAATGGAGCTAATAGCAATATGTTCTCCAGATGAATATTATGCAGAATTTTTAAAAGATGCTAAAAATCATTTAGCACAACAGCTAGTAGGCAGTTTCTACTCAGCAAAGGTTGGTTGCTTGGTCATATTGTTCCCTTGCTCTATGCTTCTGCTTTAATCAAAAGAAAGGGTTTAGGAGGCAAGAGAGAACAGAGAACCTACCAATCCAAGGAACCAGTGGGACTAGTCTTGATTGACAACTTGATGGGATTTAGAATTACCATGGAGCTGAACCTCTAGGCCCACCTGTCAGGGAGTTTCTAGATTGGGTTAGCTGAGGTGGGAGGACCCACCCTAAATGGGTACCATCCATGGGATGGAAGGCCTTGGACTGACTAAGAGGGAACAGGGATGCTGAGCAGCATCCTCCATCTAATTTGCTCCTGCCTGAAGATCAACATGAGCAGCTCCTGCTACAATGATTTCTTCCTCATGATAGGCTGGCTACACCCTGAACCTGTGAATCAAAATAAGTCCTTCCTTCCTCAAGTTATTTTTGTCAGAGTATTTAGTCACAGCAAGAAGACAAGCAACTAATACAGACAGAATGAGATTTCAATGCTGCTTACGAAAATATTTCTCTCTGTTATATTTCTCTAGTAAGCACAGATATTAAAAGAACAATCATAGACATACTCAAAAAAATCAAGGAACAAATGAAAGAACTAAAGGGAGAGAACTACCAACTTTGGAATGAAATGGAAAAGCTAAAGAGATCTTTCAATGATAGGATAAAGGACAGAGACAAGAGAATCAAAGATCTAAAAGAAGAGAATGACAAACTCCAGAAGGAATTGGAAATACTAAAGAAATCTCAGGATGAAATGAAAAAGTCAAATAGAACACACATCCAGTCAACAGGAAAGGATGGGAGAAAGCCTCAGTAACAGAATTGATGAAGCAGAAAATAGAATATCAAGACTAGAAGATACTATGGAAGAACTGGAGAGCTCAAGCAAAGACTATGAAAATTTTTTTTTAAATGAGTGGAATGAATAATCAGGAAATGTGAGACACCACAAAGGGATCAAACCTCCATATTGTAGGTATAGAGGAAAGAGAAGAATCCCAAGATAATGGTGTGGACCAGATCTTCAACAGAATTATACAAGAAAATTTCAAAAACCTATACTCTACTAAATTTGAAAACCCAAGAGAAATGGATAACTATCTGAAATATTTCCTGTTCTAGGCTGTGTCAGTGAGCTTCAGAAAACATTCCTTGTGGGAAAATAATTAAATATAAAATAAGGAAATGTGCAAAATATTAGACAAGTGTTTGCTATCTTGGTGGCAGTGGGGATTACATTTGCCTCCCAATTTCTACTTTATGGATGTTATCCAACTCTGCTTATAAATGCATAACCTTGTATGAAATGTCATGGTGAAATAATTTTGTACAACTAATATATGATTTTTAAAATGTCTAAAACAGACAAACATAAATTAATGACTTTCTGTATATGCACAGTATTAAATACGTGTATAATTGCTTCTGTCATGCACCAGGTAGAAAAATAAAATGAAGTCTTAATGACTTAAAAAAAATATTTTTCTCTAAAATAAATCTAGAAAAATCAGTAGCCTTTCTTTACAACAACAACAAGCAACTGAAGAAGGAATACAAGGAGACCCTCCCACTCACAATAGCCTCAAAAACAATAGAATACCTAGGAACAAACCTAACCAAAGACACCAAGGATCTCTACAACAAAAATTTTAAACCCGGGCTGGAGGGATGGCCTAGCGGTTAAGAGCGACGACCGCTCTTGCAGAGGACCCGGGTTCGATCCCCAGCACCCACATGGCGTCTGAGAACCGTCTGTGACTCCGGTTCCAGGAGAACTCCATTCCAGGGGAATCCGAGACCCTCTTCTGACCTCCGCAGCATCGCACGACACGGGTGCGCAGACCTGCATGCAGACAATACATTCATACACATAAAAATAAATAAATAAATAAAAATAAATAAATAATAATAATAATTTGCTCATGTTGGAGACCAAAAAAATGAGATTAGATGTTATCTTCCTCTTTTAAATTACAAAATATATGACATCATCTAATAGCTGTATGTTTTTAAAAATTCAAAATTATATACAGCCAAAATCTGCAGATGTCATATAATGCTTGAATAATTTATAGCACACACTTAAAATGGAAGTGAGAAGTTGTTTTTAGGTAATTTAAAAAAAAGAGATTATAAAATCAAGATTCTTATTTATGAAATCTCTTTAACAAAAGTTATATATTGTCCTGTAATATATATACAGCAGTATCTAATTCTTTTCAATAAAATATACATAACAACCAAATAATATGATACACCTGTGCATTAACAGTATGTATTGCTAGGCTCTGATAATGTGACAGGTCATATTTTCATTCAGGAAATTTTCCACACTTCCTCAGGTAAATAAATGTGCTGATAGGAAGAATATTATAATCATCAAATGATAACAAGTGGAATGGACTACTAAAGAAATCTTGCGTGTGCTTCATTAGTAGGATCGAAAGGCTATATATTATACTGTTTAAATACCTATATATCTAATTGCATGTGCTTCATTAGTAGGATCGAAAGGTTATGCCTGGACAAGCTGGCAGCCCATGAAAGAAAACAGCCAGAATTGACTAGAGACCAAGACATCAGCTCCAGAAAAAGTAGAGTGTTTTGCTTCTCATCCACCTGTGCCCCTTTTCTAAGCCTAGGGAACAATCTGCGGAAGAGGGGGC
>VZQC01004135.1:229039-254012 GCA_009823505.1 Rhizomys pruinosus | reverse complement strand
TTTTTTGGTCTTTTCGAGACAGGGTCTCCCTGTAGCCCCAGCTGTCCTGGAACTCACTCTATAGACCAGGCTGGCCTTGAACTCACAAAGATCCGCCTGCCTCTGCCTCCCAAGTGCTAGGATTAAAGGCGTGCGCCACCACACCCGGTGAGGCTTTTATTGTTTTCACACTTCAGCTGGACTTGGGAGATCTCAGATATCAAGACTCACACAACCCTACCTTTTATGCTGGGAGGATAACTCCACCCCCACAGCCACAAAAGCCAATTAAGCCAAAGACAACTGGATTAACTAGATTAAGACAATCAACAATCAGCCTTGCTGAAGCACCCAGCTCCTACCTACCTTCCTGTGCTTCATCTGGTCTTGAAAGATCTCAAATTGGATATCTTTATTGAAAGGAGAGATCTTGATCCTCAGGTTCATGAGAGAATGCCACATGAAGATAATGAGGATGAAAGTAGAAATTCAGATATTTCTGTGAAACAAGGACCACAAAAGATTGTCAGGAAAGCAACCAGACAGTAAGTAAAAGGAATGGACACATTCTTTCACCCAGTCCACACAAGGAATCAACCCAGCTGACCTTCAGATCTTGAAACCTTCTCTAACTGAGATGACAAGGTTTTGTTTTCAACTCACCCAGAACTACTTTGTTATGGCAATTGTAGGCAACTAACACAAACAGGCAGTTGTTCCCAAGAAACTGGGCCTGTGTCTGTCAGGTAAGAGGACTCTTCTCTGAGGGTCTAGAAATTGGAAAGAATTTGAGCCTTCAGGGAAGACAGAAAACTGGGTGTTCTGCAGTGACTGCCAATTAGTGTTAATTCAATAGAAAATAAAGGAGGAAAATTAGACATTTTATTATATGTATCCAAAGCACATTTCAATAATGAGAGAGTTACCAAGTGCTTCTAGGTTCAGAATTATATTTCTGGCCGGGAGTAGGTCATGCAAGGTGAAATATGAGATAAGCCTGAAAAGTTAGTCTCATCCAGTAACTTGGTTCTCTCCCAGTCTCCAGTGCTGTCAGTCAGGTATCCACAGCTTGCATGTTCATTCTCTAGATAAAAACAAAACAAAATTTAAATGCGTGTTATTTTTTAACTGTTCTCTTTGAAAATCTGTCCAAGTTTATCCCTGTAAGTGTATACAGATAGTGCATAGCCACCATGTTTCTTCAACTTAAAGGCCCCTTACTCTGTTTTATGCTTCTGAATATGAGTGTCCCCACACCTTACAAATGGGGAGAGGTGGCCAATAAAATTAATTAAATAGATTAAACAAAGGAATCAAATATGTAGGAAAGTACATAGCATACAAAGAACATAAAATTATTCTTAGTGGGCATGGTGGTGCATGCCTTTAATCTCACCATTTGGAAGGCAGATGTAGGCAGATCTCTGTGAGTTCAAGGTCAGCCTGGTCTATGTAGCAAATTCCAGGCCAGTTGGGGCTACAGGGAGACCCTGACTATATAACTATAACTATATGTGTGTGTGTGTGTGTGTGTGTATGTGTGTATTCTTGCTGTTAGAAAGCATTAAAACGGGAGACTTTAAATTGAAGCAACAAAAATGTACTCAGTCATCAAAAGTGTGTATACAAGAAAGTAAAAAGAACATTTTCACATACATAGAAGAGATAAGTTGGCAATCCACAGCAGATTGTTAAGCTAGGTTGACTCTATTGAGCTAATATAGAGTTATGTAGAAATTTTAAACCTCCAGCTATCCCAGAACATTGCTTTCCTATAGCCATTCTATGTTATCAATAAGATTTGACTGCTATTGCCATGCATAGACCATTATGAGCAATACCATGGGAAGCAGCATTAAGGCACACACTGCTGCCTTGAAAGTGATGGAATGTTCCAGTCATTTGCTGCAATGCTGGTTACCGATCTGCACAATGTTCTGGATATATGGCATTCTCTTTTCTGAAATAAATCCTACTGACATCATGCTCTTTCCTGGACTATCATCACTTCTGCTTTTCTCCTTTCTCTAGGCTTCGTGTTTTCTTTCTTCTACTTAGTTGGACTCATTTGCCACCTCAGATGCTTTATATTTCAGATTTCTGCCTTTCCATAGAGAATGATCCAAGCATCCGTCCTGTGTGTCCTTTTCCCCAGGCCATGGCTTATGAGCATTCACTTCTCTCAATGCTAACACCTTTATCCACAGAGGAATCAATGATCTGGATAAAAGGAGCTCTTAGGCCAGGCATGGTGGCACATGCCTTTAATCCCAGCAGAGGCAGGCAGATCTCTGTGAGCTCAAGGCCAGCCTGGTCTACAGAGTAAGTTCCAGGCCAGCTGGGGCTACAGGGAGGCCCTGTTTCAAAAATACCAGGAAAAGGGGCTGGAGAGATGGCCTAGTGGTTAAGAGCACCGACTGCTCCTACAGAGGACCCGGGTTCGATCCCCAGCACCCACATGGCGGCCAAGAACCGTCTGAAACTCCAATTCCAGGAGAATTCCAGTTCCAGGGGAATCCAAGACCCTCTTCTGACCTCCACGGCATTGCACAACATGGGTGCACACACCTGTATGCAGACAGTACATTCATACACATACCGAAATAAATAAAATTTTAAAAAATTAAAAATATTAAAAAAAAACAAAAATACCAGGGAAAACAAAGATAACTAAACACTTTTACTTGTATTATCCCCCCAAAAAGAAAAGACAAGCCCTTAAACATAAACCTGAACTCTCATTTTCTCGACTTATGGAAAGTAAGTACTTTAACTCTTTTTTTTTTCACAAAATTATTTTTTTATTGTTATTAAACTTTTTCCATGTCTTACATCATTTCTCAATCAAATCTAGAGTTACTTCCTTTTCCATGCCCCCCACCCCACAAGAGTCCCTGTACTGTGCCATACATGTCCTGCATCTTTTTCTGAGTCTTTCCAGAGTTTTTTTTCCAGTTCTTTTGTTGTTATTGTTTTCTCCTACTTGTATTCCTTCAGTGTGTATATATATATATATAACTATATATATATATAGTTATATATATATATATTAATAGTTATATATATAAATATATACATACATACATACACATATCACTTGAATTGGAGGACTTTTTTTCTTAAAAGATGTCATATTTTCCTTAAGGAAGTGCTCAAAGGCTCCTCTTTGGCAAGCCCAAACAACCATCAATCCTGCTCTTGTACTCCACATTGGGGCCTTTCCATCCCACAGTCCCCTAAATCAAGTCCAGTAAGCATGCATCCTGTCTTGATCCCCCTGCACTGGCTTCCATGATACAGCCAAAGTAGTCCAACAATGGCAGTCCATATTCTGATGAGGCTGAATTCCCATTAGCTGCTTAGTTCACAAGCCAGGTATCTCAGTAGTACTCAGTCCATATTGGAAAGTTAAAAAGCTGTGTCTCATGCCTTTGAGTAGTGCCAAAAGCAGTGGCACAGAGCAGATGTCCCTGCCTCTAAGAATTGAAGACAGGCCAAACAACAATGCTCTCCAAGACCTCCCTGAACAGGAAAAATGGTGACCCACCTCTGCAGAACTTTTCAAGAGATGCCCCCATGCATAATCCCCTAAGACTTGGTTGACCTCTGAGGGCAAGGAACAAAGTTATCCCCCCAGGTCCCTCAGCCAAATTGGTATGGATGTTAGGTATGGTCGTTAAGCACTCAGAAAGGATAAGTTGCACCAGCCTGTTACATTGCACCTATATTAACATTGTATCCTTTGGAAACAAACTATATGTTATTTCCATGGCATATTCCTTGATTCACATCTTTACATTTTACTTCCATATTACTCTAAAGGATGAACACATAGCCTCCGCCATATACTAAAAATCCAAGGTCTGAAAATAAGTGGTAGGTCAGCTCTAGAAACTGTTATAGGGATTCCCAATACAAGAGCACAGTTGTCTTTAAATCATGAGGATTATAACATTAACATTTCTCAGTTTGTCTTACAACTAGGTACTTGGTACTAGCATCTGCAGATGAGGGATACCATTCATCTTTTGTTTTTCTGGGACTGTGTTACTTCACTCAGCATAAAATCTTCTACTTCCGTCCATTTACCCACAAATTTCATGATGTCATCTTTCTTTACTGCTGCATAGAACTCCATTGTGTAGATGTACCACATTTTCTGTATCCATTCATAAATTGAGGGGCACTTGAGTTGGTTCCAGCTCTTCACTATTGTGGATACAATAGTGTACATGTATCTCTGCTATAGGAAGAGTCTGATGGATATATACCCAGAAGTTGTATGGCTGGGTCAGGTGGTAGGCTCATTTTGAGTCTTTTAAGGGTTCTCCATACTGATTTCCAACTATGGAAAGCAGTTGTACAAGTTGTACAAGTTTGCATTCCCACCAGCAGTGGATGAGTGTTCCCCTTTCCCCACACCCTCTCCAGCATTTGGTATCATTTGTTTTCTTTATCCTTGCCAGCCTTATTGGGATGAGATGACATCTTAAAGTGGTTTTAATTTGCATTTCCTTAATTATTAGGGATGTTGAACACTTTTTAAGATGTTTCTCAGCCATCTCTATTTCCTCTTCTCGCTTGTGAAGTGTCTGCTCAGCTCTTTACTCCATCTTTTGAGTGAGTCATTTGTTTTCTTACTTTGTTTTGAGTAGTTTATACATTCTGGAAATTAATGATCTGCCAGATGTATCAGCAGTAAACGTTTCCTCCCACTCTGTGGATTTTCTCTTCACTTCCCTGATTGTTTCTTTTGCTGTACAGAAACTTTCAAGTTTAATAAGGTCCCACTTGTCAATTGTTGACCTTATTTCCTGTGCAGCTGCTATCTGATTTAGAAAGTCTTTTCCTACACCTATGTCTTGTAAGTTGCTGCCAACTTCTTCATCTAACACCTTCAGGGTTTGGGATTTAAAATTGAGGTCTTTGATCCATTTGGAGTTGATTTTTGTTCAGGGTGAGAGATAAGGGCTTAATTTTATTCTTCTACAAGTGGTGATCCAGTTTTGCCAACACCATTTGCTGAAGATGCTATCTTTCCTCCATTGAGTGTTTTTGGCCCCCCTTGTCAAATATGAGGTGGCTGAAACTATATGTGCTCAAGTTTGGATCTTCAGATTTGTTCCATTGATCTACAGGTCTGTTTTTGTGCCAGTACCAGGCTGTTTTTATGACCATAGCCCTGTAGTATAGTTTGATGTCTGTTATAGAAATTCCCTCTGTATTGCTCTTTTCACTCAGGGTTACTTTGGCTATTCGGGGTCTTTTGTTGTTCCATATGAATTTAAGAATTTTTTTTTCCAAGCCTGTGAAGAATGTCCTGGGGATTTTAATTGGAATTGCATTGAATCAGTATATTAATTTGGGTAGAATGGACATTTTTACTATATTAATTTTCCCAATCCATGACCATGGGAAGTCTTTCCATCTTCTGATGTCTTCTTCAATCTCCTTCTTCAGGAGTTTATAATTTTTGTTGTAGAGATCTTTGGTGTTTTTGGTTAGGTTTATTCCTAGGTATTTTATTGTTTTTGAGGCTATTGTAAGTGGAAAGTTCTCCTTGTATTCCTGCTTGTTGGTGTAAAGAAAAGCTGCTGATTTTTCTAGGTTAATTTTGTATCCTGCCACTTTACTGAAACTCTTAATCATTTCTAGGAGTTTTCTGATAGAGTTTTTAGCATTCCTTAGGTAAATTATCATATTGTCTGCAAAAAGGGATAGTTTGACTTCCTCTTTTCCAATTAGTATTCCTTTGATTTCCATTTCTTGCCTTATTGCCCTAGCCAGTGTTTCAAGCACTATATTGAAGAGGAGTGGTGACAAGGGGCAGACTTGTTGGGTTCCTACCTTTATGGGGAATCCTTCTAACTTTTCTCCATTTAGGATGATGCTGGCTGCGGGATTCTTTTTTTTTTTTTTTTTGTTTTTCGGTTTTTTTTTTTTTTTTTTTTTGTGTGTGTGCTTGTGTGTTTTTGTGTATATGTGTGCATATACATTATAGTAAGAAGGTTGAGGCAATAATGGAAGCTAGGATTAAAGGTGTGTGCCACCATACCCAGCCTATATATTACTTTGATTATTTTGAAGAATGATCCTTCCAGTCTAATTCCATCTAGTACTTTAATCGTGAAGGGATGCTGGATTTTGTCAAAGGCTTTTTCTGCATCAACTGTGATGATTGTGTGGGTTTTGGCCTTCAACCCATTTATGTGTTTTATGATATTTACTGATTTTTTGTATGTTAAACCATCCCTGCATCTCTGATATGAATCCAACTTGATCATGATGGATGATCTTTTTGATGTGGGTCTGTATATGGTTTGCAAGTATTTTGTTGAGAATTTTTGCATCTGAGTTCATTAATGAGATGGGTCTGTAGTTCTCTTCTTTGGTTGCCTCCTTGCCTGGTTTTAGTATTAGAGTGATGCTGGCTTAATAGAAGGAATTTGGGAGATTTCCCTCTGCTTGTATCCTTCTGAACAGTTTGAGTCATAATGGTTGTAAGTCCTCTTTAAATATTTTATAGATTTCTGCTGTGAAACCATCTGGACCTGGGATTTTTTTAGTTGGGAAGTCTCATTACATTTTCAATTTCTTCATATATCATGGGTCTATTTAAGCTGTCAATCTCTTCTTTGTTTAGCTTTGGTGATTCCCCAGATTGCAGATATTCATCCATTTCTCTTAGGTTTTCAAATTTGGTAGAGTATAGGTTTTTAAAGTACTCTCGTATGATTGTCTGGATCTTTTCATTGTCTGTTGTGCTATTTCCCCTTTCATCATGAATTCTATTGATTCGGAGTTGCTCTTTCTTTCTTTTGGTTAACTGGGTTAGGGGTCTGTCTATCTTGTCTATTCTGTCAAAGAACAAACTTTTGGATTCGTTGATTTTTTTGTTGTTGTATTGTTTTCTTTGTTTCTATTTCATTGATTTCTGCTCCGATTTTTGTTATTTCTTCTTGTCTGTTGCATTTAGGGTCCAGTTTGTTGTTGTCTTTCAAATGTTTTTAGCTGCATTGATAGCTCATTTATTTGTGCTCTTTCTATTTTTTTAATGTGGGCACCCAGGGCTATAAACTTCCCTCTTAGGACTGCTTTTAAAGTGTCCCATAGGTTTTGCTGTGTTGTATTGTCATTGTCGTTTAGTTCCAGAAATGCATTTCTTTCTTTCTTTATTTCCTCCTTGACCCATTCATTATTCAGGAGTTTGTTATTTAGTCTCCATGTGTTCCTGTAAGTAGCAAGGCTTGTCCTGGTGTTGGTATTGAGCTTTAGTGCACTATGGTCTGATAGAGTGCATGAAATTATTTCAATCTTTTTGTATTTGTCAAGGTTTTTTTCTGCGTCCAAGTATGTGGTAAATTTTGGAGAATGTTTCATGCGGTGCTGAGTAGAAAGTATATTCTCTGGTGTTTGGGTGGAATATTTGGAAGATGTCTGTGAGGTTCATTTGCTGTATTGTATTGCTCACTTTAGATGTCTCTCTGTTTATTCTTTGCCCAGTTTGATCTGTCCAAAGGACTCAGTGGGGTATCAAAGTCCCCTACTATGAGTGTGGGGGTTAATCTGTGCCTTGAGGGCCTGTAAAGTTGTATTATAAAGATCAGTTCAGCCAGGCGTGGTGGTTCACACCTTTAATCCCAGCACTCCGGAGGCAGAGGCAGGCAGATCTTTGTGAGTTCAAGGCCAGCCTGGTCTACAGAGTGAGTTCCAGGACAGTTGGGGCTACAGGGAGACCCTGTCTCGAAAAGACAAAAAAAAAATCAGTGCACAAGTTTGGTGCATATGTATTCATTGTTGTGAAGTCTTCATGGTTAATTTTCCCTTTGATATGGATGTAATGGCCCTCTTTGTCTCTTCTAATTGCTTCTACTTTGAAGTCTATTTTGCCTGATATTAAAATAGTAACTCCTGCTTTCTTTTTGGTACCATTTGCTTGGAATATTTTTTTCCATCTTTTCACTTTAAGTTGGTGCCTATCCTTGAGGGTGATATGGGTTTCTTGTAGACAGCATATCAACAGATTCTCTTTCTTAATCCATAATCCCAGTCTATGCCTTTTGATTTGGGAGTTTAGTCCATTAATATTTAAGGTTATAATTGAGAGATGTGTGTTGCTTCCTTTTACCTTATCCACTTTTGTTTTTAGTCTAGGTTTCTACTTCTGCAGTTCTGCTTTTATTAATTTCTCTTTCAAGGTATCTGGGGGTAGTTGCTTTCCTCCTCTGTCCTTGAATTGCTTCATGTATTCTCTGAAGGGTTGGTTTTCAGGACATGTATTCTTTTATCTCGTTTACATCATGGAAGATTTTTCTCTTTCCTTCAACTAGAATTGACATTTTTGCTGGGTGTAGTAACCTGGGTTGGCCTTTATAGTCATTTAGCACTGGGAATGCTTTGGTCCATGTTCTTCTTGCTTTCATATTTTGCACTGAAAAGTCAGCTGTAATTCTGATAGGTTTCCCTTTATATGTAATTTGTTGTTTTTCTTTTGTGGCTTTCAGAATTTTGTCTTCGTTTTGGGCATCTAGCATTTTAACTATGATATGGTGAGATTTTTAACTATGATTGCTTCTCTGGTCCAGTCTATTTGGTGTTCTATGTGCTTCTTGTATTTGTATGGGTTTGTCTTCTTTTAGTTTGGGGAAATTTTCATCTATTATTCTGTTGATGATCTGATCAATACCATTGTCTTGGGATTTTTCTCCTTCCTCTATCCCTATGATGCAGAAGTTTGATCTTTTCATAGTGTCCCATATTTTTTGGTTGTTCTGCTCTTGTGTATTTTTAAACTTTTCATAATCTTTACTTGAGCTTTTTAGTTGTTCTGTGTTATCTTCTAGGTCTGATATTCTTTTTTCTGCTTCCTTCATTCTGCTTCTGAGGCTTTTTCCCATTCTTTCCTTTTGATTGGATGAGTATTTGATTTCCTTTTTCATTTCATCCTGTGTTTTCTTTAGTATCTCCACTTCCTTTTGGAGCTTCTCAATCTTTTCTTGTAGCTCCTTGTTTCGCTCATTGGTTCCTTTTTTCATTTCAGTATGGGATCTTTTCAATGTTTCCACTTCTTTCCAGAGTTTGTCATTGTCTCCCTCTAGGTCCTTTCTGAGTTTTTTGTTCTCTCCTCTTAGTTCTATGATTTCTTTGAATATATCTGTGATTGTTATTCTATGATCTGTGTCCTGGGCTATCTCTACAGAGATCCCATTGTAGGAGTCCTCCACAGGCTCTGTAGAGTTTGGCTTGGGATTATCCTGGGTTTTTCCCATATTGTTCTTTCACTGTGCTCTTGGCATGTCGTTTACCTTTTGCCTGTACTCTAATGTCTCTTCACCGTGTTGAAGGATTGCTTTCCTTGATTCCTTCAGGTGTCTTTGTTGTAGTCTCCTTATTTATGGAGTGTTGACTTGTTTAGTTTTTGGGCATTCAATTTCAGTTATATATTGCAAGGTATATTTCACTCTTCCCTTTCTGTTCTACAAGAACTGGGTGGGTAACAGGCTAAATGACACCTTCTGAGCACTGTATGTCCTCTGCTGCCAGCCAGTTCTTCTAGGTTGGTTGTAGGGCTTACTGGAACCTCCCTCCAGAGTTCCAGTTGGTGGGGGTGGGGGTTGGGGGCAGTTGTTTGCTTAGCCCTGTGCCCCAGCTCTCTGGCATGGGCCAGGAGCCTCTATGCAACACAGGCTAGGGACTGGATCCTCACCTCCCAGGGTGCTCTGCTCCCTGCTGACATGCCTGCCTGCAGGCCTGCACCCTGCACCCCAGCTCTCTGGTGTGGGCCAGCAGCCTCTATGCAACACCGGGTAAGGACTGAGTCCTTTAACTCTTAGATGGTTGTCTGATGGTGTGATCTGATCTGACATTAGAAAAGTTAAAAGATATGCAGGAGACATGATCTTTTACAATGTTGCTTGAGAAGAATACTTGGGACTAGATAGATGAACTCTACCCAACCTACACAGAGCACAAGAAGCCTGGATAAGAAGTGGGCAGATTTTGAAATGTGCACACATGAATGAAACAGATTGTGACAATAAGATTATTTGAGGACAGTCTGAAGAAGATGCCATTTTCCCCAAACAAACAAGTGCATCTGCTCAGGCCACTGTCTCTTTCTGGAATCTTGTTTTCTGCCCTCCTCCTGAGCCACATCTTGGCAGCTCTCTCTAACAACTCCAGGCACAACAGTGGCCAAAGTACAGACTCTCTGTATTATGTACACAGACCCTTAATTAGCAGGTGCATTCCACCTTGATTTCCTTGTAACTTCTTTTGTGTGTGTGTGTGTGTGTGTGTGTGTGTGTGTGTGTGTGTGTGTGTGTTTTCAAGACAGGGTGTCCCCGTAGCCCCAGCTGTCCTGGAACTCACTCTGTAGACCAGGCTGGCCTTGAACTCACAAAGATCTGCCTGCCTCTTCTTCCTGAGTGCTAGGATTAAAGGTGTGCACCTTTCATTTAACTTCTTAATGATCCATAGCTTAGATGACTTGTGTCTACAGGGCTGAGCACATACATTATTGTCTTATTCATCTGCTTTCCATCAAACCCTACAGTGCTTTTGGATTTCTGTTTCTCTTCTCTAGAAGTATTCTAATTCTCTGAGTATTCTGCAGACTAGCACAGAATATGATGGACATCACAGATACTCTAACCAGCACTCCCAGGCTTACCCCTTCTCTTAACTCTATTTTACTTGGAAAGCTTAGACCTACACCATAATATTATATTCTTTTCCCCACCCACCTTATTGCTTCTCCTTCCTCTTCTAGTATTACAAGTTTCTAACCAGATAGAAAAAGCAGTTCTCACAACTATGTGAACATACCCAGTATTTCCAAATTTTTTGCACTTTAAAATGGAAGAGGTGGTGAATTTTATGAAATGTGTTTTATTTTTACTGAAATGTATAGTGGAACTATGTTTTGCTAGAATTAAAAATCTTCTGCAGGCATTGCACAACATGAGTCCAACTTACAAACATGCACACAACACACTCATACACATAAAATAAATAAAAATATATTGATAATAATTAGATAAATTAAATGAAAGAAAGCTCTTTAAACAAATATACCTCAAGTCAAATGTCCAGTCTATAAAAAAAGGGGGGGGGCAGGATATGTGAATGTGCTATACACACACTATGCACAGCTGTCCACACTTGTATACATGTAGAAGCCAGAGGTGTCCTGCTCTATCATGCTCTGGAGATGGAAGCTAGGCTGGCAACCAAGAAGCCCCAGTGGTCCTGTCTCCCTCACTCACACCACCAACAGTGGGGTTACAGGTATGCACTGCCATACAGTTTTTTACATGGATGCTGGGGATTTGAACTCAGGTCCTCATGTTTATCAACAAGTACTCTTACCACTGAGCCATCTCCCCAGCCTCTTCTGTTCACTTTTAAATCACACAACTGAGGAGAAAATACAAAAGAATAGAAAAAGCAGACTGAAACAAGTCCATGAAATTTTAGGAACTGATTAGGAAGGAAGAAGAAGCTATAAAATATTAAGATGGGAAGTGAGAGGTTTCAAACATTTTTAAACATTCAAAGTACAGCATAATAACATGGGAGCCATCCTGTGAGCTGGTTGGGAAAGGATTTTTATTTAAGGGAAAATCTTCCTTCAATACTGAACTAATGAGGGGTAGATTGTACATTAGCATATAGGTAACATTTTGTAACAATTTCCAGCTGTGCAGGAAACACTGAGAAACAAGAAAATGGAGACTGCTCTCTGGAATCATCAATCCGTGTATAAAGCTTATGGATTCCAGAAAAAGATAATCACTCATTCCACAAATATTTACTGTATGCACGGACCCAGTCTGGTCCCCAAAGCAAGTGTCTGGAACAGACATTTCCAAGCTTTGCATTACTCAGGGCCTTCCTATCTGTTTCTTTTCTTCCATATATGAGACAAGGCTCCCCTCAATGCCACCAGCTATCCCCACTAGCACGCGTGCTTTCCTCCTAGTAACCCGATGTTACCTTCAGAGGCAGGAAGACTCCAATGAAAAGATTGTTTAAGCAGCTTTCCTCATAGAAACTGGATATTTCCTTTCTGCTAAATGAAAGCACGATGTTAGGCACAGTGAAATCTGCAAAGATCAGGTGTTATTACCATTAGGGTGGGGGTGTAGAGAAGGGAGAAAACATTCTTAGCCCAAGAGCATATGAGAGGAACCAAAACCACGATAGCGGAGAATGGACTAAATATGGGAAACACCCTTCCCAGCGTTCGGCCTACCACTCAGAACCCCTGCCAGCAGGGAGAACTGCCTTACAAAGCTGCTGTTTTCGACTGACCAAGGCAAAGGCTATGCAGAAGGCCCACATTTAAAATCCATTCACACGTGTGAATCTAGGAAGGCCAGATCTTGGAATTTCACACTAGGCAATGGGAAGGTGCCTGACGCGAGGGAACTGGACCAAAGGTTTCCGTGTTTCAAGAACACAGACCTGCCCAACAGATCCATCACTAAGTTCAGTAGAACATAGCAAAAGCTTTGCAATGATGCAAAATTAAATGAGTGCTCTTAGAGGAAACAAATGAATAAGCACTACTGTCCACTCCCTGATAAGTCAACTCAGTTACAATATTTACTGAAGGCTTTCTTCATGCCCTGCACATTTTAAGAGCTGGCTGCATGTATATATGTGTATATGTAAGATGGTGTGCCAAGCACAGAGTGAAACCTATAGGCTCTAAATACATCTGTTTCCAAACACTTTGCCTCAGTGTCTCCCATCTTTACAGAGCTGCATCTAAACTGAACAGTCTACATCTTCACGATTTTCTTTGATCTTTGTTTCCTGATCTTGTTTTGTCAGTGACACTAAAGATTCTTAAGAGATGCCCCTGTGACAACCTGTGTTATTAGAAACCATTATAGTCAAAATATTAGAATTCATTAAAAAGCAGATAACATGCTTGCTACTGTGGTATATGAGACTATATTTTTTCCTGCAGTGTAACTTATCTGCCCCATCAGTGAGAAACAGGACAATCCTTTATCTGGATGAAATAGCCCCAAAAGCTTTGTCACTGCAGCAAAGAAAGAAGCTACTAAAATGGTTCTTCCTAGCCTCTTTCTGCTGATTAAAAAAAAAAAAAAAAAGACTGCACCACCTCCCAAGGGCTTCAATGCAGTTGCTATGGCAACACTATATCTGAGTCAGAACTATTAACGATCACCATGGCAACAAGTGTCTCACTTGCCATTTCCAGAAACTCACTGCGTTTGGACTAGAATCATCACACCATGAAAAAAGGGGTGGGGTTTTCTTCTCACTAGGAAGCAGTAATACTTTCTCCAAATAACTTAGCAAAAAAAATGCTTAAAAAATAAAATTAATTACAACTGATTAACATTTTCTGTGTAATAATATTGTTTATCAGAAATAATGGAAAAACGTTAATAACTGATATGGTAGATTTGTCTTCCCCAATAAGATCCAATAAAACCTTTCCAATGTATAAACTTCCTATTTTGTAAACTCTAATAACTATGTCCTTTACATCTCTTTGCTGGCTCTTTTTATCCCTGCTTAATCTCCCTGCCCTCACTCTGTCAGACTCCCTCTTGAATATTTAGCAGACCAGAATTCTTTAGAGATTTGTGGATCACACTTGTCAAGATAGAAGCAGAAGAAAAGATCATGCTTTTTCTGGAGTTGCATCAAAATGTAGGGTGTGGTGCTCTACGGAAAGAGGTCACGGTAGCTCTGGGGGCCTGCCCTACTGCTCTTCTGTTTTTGTTTTTGGGTTTTTGTTTTGTTTTGTTTTGTTTTGTTTTTTTGGTCTTTTCAAGACGGGGTCTCCCTGTAGCCCTAGCTGTCCTGGAACTCACTCTGTAGACCAGTCTGGCCTTGAACTCACAAAGATCTGCTTGCCTCTGCCTCCCAAGTGCTAGGATTAATGGTGTGCGACACCACTCCTGGCTCCTACTGCTCTTCTTTAAACACAAAATGCCAAAATAGTTGGAGTGAGAAGGTCCTGATTTCCACCTGGGTTATCACCTCTATGAATTACTGCAAACTGGTGAAGAACCATTACAGGTGCCTGGAGAGCTGGCTCAGTGGCTACGACAGCACTGGCTGCTCCTGCAGAGAACCTGGGTTCAGTTACAGCACCCACATGGTGGCTAACAACTATCTGTAACTCCAATTCCAGAGGATCCATTGCTCCCCACAGACATTGCATGCATGTGGTACACTGACATACATGTAGGTAAAACACATATACATAAAACAAAAATAAATAATTCTAAAGAAGAATCAACATAGCCTATTTCCCAGTTGATACCTAGTGGTTTCTCCTTGCTCTCTTATAACCCTCCTTCCCTAATTGTCCCAGGATGCCTTTTACCCATGATCCTCTTGTCCTCACATCATACTATACCACAAATTGGCAATTTTCTTGGGATTTCTGTCCTGAGTTGCCTGGCATCTTTCAAAATACTGTGGTAGTCTAAATAAGAAATGTCCTGCTTAGGCGCTAAGTACTTGGATCCTTGGTCCCGGCTGGTGGTGTGCTACATTTGGAGGTTTAGGAAGGAGGTGCAGCCTTGACAGAGAAGGACAGCACTACTGGCAGGTTTTGAGAGTTCCCAGCTTTGGGCCACTTTCTCCCTCTCCCTCTTCCCCTCCCTCTCCCCCTCCCCCGCCCCCCGTCCCCCTCCCCTCCCTCTCCTCCCTTCCGCCTCCTCCTCTTTCCCCTCCCCTCTCCTCTCTTCTCTCTCTCTTTCTCTCTCTCCTTCCAGTGCCTGCTTGAAGACGTGAGCACTCAGCTTTCTGCTCTGCCTGACTCCTGCCACGCCTCCCCTGACATGATGGATTCTTTATCTCTAGAACTGTAAGCCTAATAAACTCCTCCTTCTATCAGTTGCCTTGGTCATGTTTTATCACAGCAACATAAAAGGAATTAATACAGATAGGTTCTCATGTCTGTTAACTGTAAAAAGATACAGGCTGGAAACATGGCTCAGAGGTTAAGAGCCCTGGCTTCTCTTTCAGAGGACGACATATTCCCCTAGTACCACATCCTGGCTAACAACTGTCTGTAATTCCAGTTCCAAGAGACCCTAACCCTCTCTGTCCTCCTTGGACATTGCACAACACAGTTGTACTTACATACATGTAGGCAATACACTCATACACAAAAAATTTGAAAAATAATAAATAAAATCTTTAAAAAAACAATAAAAGATCCAATAATGAATCAATACAAAAGGCAAATGAGATCAGACCTCAGTTTAATATCTTTCTCTTTTCTAAGTATCTGAAATACTCTTTCTTCAGAATGCATACCTACAGAATGAAGCCAGACTTAAGCCAAGAAAACTAGCACAGAGAACATAAATTTACTATATTTTACCAGTCATGCAAGAAGGGAAGTGTAGGGGACCTTTCTCACAGTGAATCCTGGGCTATTCAACTCTTCTAAGCTGTTCTAATACAGAATAGTATAGTAATGGACAAGGGGGTGAGCGCAGAGAGAGAGAAGGAGACAAAGAGAGAATCATAGTGTCTACTGAAGTCAGTGTAAAAGGAAACCCTTCGGGAAGGTTTTCTTTTTTTTTTTTTTTAATTGATGCTTTGGTATTTCATACATCTTATCTAATTCCAGTTCAGGCATTTTTCCACTTCCCCTTCCCCCCCCCACCCCACCCCCTCCCCCAGATCATGCATTCTGCCATGACTGTCCTGCATCTTTCTGCTCAGTTTTTTTTTTCCATTTTTAGCAATAGGTGATAATTTATGAGTACAAGCATCTCAATGTAAAACCAATTTGCAAGCAGTGTGCCCAAACCCACACAGGCCCCTTGGTCCCACCATCCAGCGGGGGGGGGGGTTGTATGTTCAAATCAAGTTGATCAAATGAGTGACCAGGCCTACATTGCTGTAGTCACCGCTCACCCCAATCACACCAACAGCCCTTACATCTACCACACACCCCTTCTTCCTCAGATTTTCCCTAGGTTAGACAGGGGCACCGGTGGATGAGAGCAAACAGTCTACTTTTCTCTGGAGCTGTTGTCTTGGACTCTGGTCACTCTGTCTGTTTTTTCTTCATGGGCTGACAGTTTTGTCCAGGAATAACCTTTTTGCCTCTAATGGAAGCACAGACAAGCAATCGGGAAAGGTTTTCTAACCTATCATCAAAAGACAAGAAAGACTTGAAGGTCAGAAGGATGTTAGACTGAGGGCTAGGGACTCTTCTATGGCTTGGTCCAAATGGTTGCTCTAAAAAATACACACACACATACACACACACACACACACACATACACACACAAGCGCACACATATATAACATTTTATAATGAATCCACATCAGCATGAAGCCCCAACAGCAACCTACTGGCCTGAATACTTCCTAGATCTTTGCAAACAATGGCTGGGAAAATTTACAAACAGCTTCTTATTTTGTTAACCTGTTGTTTGTTTGTTTGTTTGTTTCTGAGACAGGGTCTCCCTGTGGGCTCAGCTGGCCTGGAACTTACTATGTAGATCAGGCTAGCTTCCATCTCACAGAGATCTGCCTGTCTCTGCCTCCTGAGTGCTGTGATTAAAGGTGTGTGCCACCAAGTCCAGTTTGTCAATCTTTTTAGTATATATAGTATATGATATATATATATATATATATATATATATATTCTATGTGTGTTATTTTATATATGTGTGGTGTGTGGTGTGTATGTGTGTGTGTGTGTGTGTGCGTGGTGTGTGAATGTATGCCATGTGTGTGGGTATCTGTGGAGGCCCAAAGAGAACACCAAAGCCCTTGAATCTGGAGTTGCAAGTAGCTGTGAGCCACTTCATGTGGGAGCTGGGAACTCCACTCTCCAAGAGGAGTACACCATTAACTGCTGAGACATCTCTCCAGCACCCTATTTCTTAACTTTTAAATAATTTCCCCCATGTTCTAAATGAAATCAAGTTAGAACTTCTTTGGAAAAGAAACCTGAGGGCCTGTGACAGGCATGGATTGATTATTAAGGTGAAGGGCAACAACATCACTCTCTTTCTGTTATGTTCTGATTAGTGTTTACCATAGCTGTGTGCTGAACACTTTGTGGCATCAAAGCTCTAGCTTGAACTCAAGTCCCTTTTTCTCCCTCTCCTAACTTAGAGTTCATGAGTGATTATCACACTGTACTACATTTTTATTCATCTGTGAGATAGTGCTCTCAATAATGTGTAGTTTATAAAATTGGGTTTTTATCTTATTTATTTATTTATTTGTTTGTTTGTTTGTTTGTTTGTTTGTTTATACAGAATCTCCCTATAGCCACAGCTGGCCTGGAACTCACTCTGTAGACCAGGCTGGCCTCACAGAGATCCGTCTTCCTCTGCCTCCTGAGTGCTAGGATTAAAGGCATGCGCCACCACACCCAGCACTAAAGACAGTTCTTAGCTGCCAAGAGGGTGCTGGGAATCGAACTCAGATCCTCTGCAAGAGCATTCAGTGCTCTTAATTACTGAACCATTTCTCCAGCCCCACATTTTATTTATTGTGGGGAAGGGTACCCATGTACCATAGCATATGTGTGGAGATCAGAGGAGAACGCGCTGAGTCAGTTCTCTCCTTCTACCATGTGGTCCTGGCAATCAAACTCAGGTCATCAGGCTTAGCAAGAACTTCCTTTATCTTTGGAACCATTTCCCATGCCTCTCATGGAATTGCTTTTGATAATTAATGAATGCATCTAGAACAGTGCACGCTCACAATATGTACACGAACCACACGACATTATTGTTCACTCATCAACAACCACTTGTTTCTGAGAGGCAGAGATAAGATATAGCTCTGGTCTTGAAGGAATTATAATATTCTGAAGTTAAAAAAGACTTGGGGGGGATAGCAAGACGGCTCAGTACATAAGGTACTTGCAGCCAAGCTTGACAACCAGAGTTTGATACCCCAGACCAACATCTGACATGGTGGAAGGAGAAGATAGCCACAAGCTGTCTTCTGACCTCCTCATGTGCATATGCACATACATACATACATACATACATACATATACACATATACACATACACATATGCATACAGCAATTAATTTTTTATTATAAAAACGTCTAGTAGGAAAGACAAAGCATTGCAAATGGTATTTCAGTTTCAAACTAAATAAGAGATTTTCCTCAACTGGGAAGAGGAGGTCATGCATTTGTTTTTCAGTGTGGACTGCTCTCCAGCATCACTTTTATTAGGTAAATATACCCACAGGCTTTTGTACTCCATTTGTGAAGCTATAGCACAAGTTGTCCCAATACTGCCATTAAAATTGTCTGGTATAAAGTGTTTGTTATTCTTGGCAATAAAAATAAAAGTTCCCTATAGACTGGAACTTGGAAAACGTAGTTTGATTAAGTTGGGCTATTTTTATTTTATACTTAGTGGGAGGCAGTGTGCCCTAGTGAATCAAGCTGTTCTGAAGTCAGAAGACAAGACTTCTTCTTTCCAACTCTGATGTTGAGTTGTATTTAGAAAGTTACTCCATTTTTTTGTGCTTGATTGAAAAATAGTTTCTGCCTCCCATAGTTCATTATAATGAAAATAGTAAGTGTTAAATGATATAATAAACCCTAAACCTGAATACTTTCACATGCTGCCTCAGAATAGGAACCTGGGAATATCAGTGCAACTGTTTTCTTATTTCTGGAATGTCAATATAATCAGCCAGGCCTGCCTCAGCCATATGCAAATCTACCTAGCAAACATCCAGGAGATTGAACCTTCTGGGAAATGTCCTATTCTAAAAGAATTTGGACATGTTTGGCCACAATGAAATGGCAAGTATATGAGAAGTGTGCCCAGCTGCTGAGCTCCAGTATGCTGTGCTTTGGTGTCTGTATAAACCCATCGATTTTTCACAAACTGCCTCCTCGAAGCAGCTTACCACTGAGGAAAGCAATTGCTTTGTGCGACACTCTAACTCCCACTGCTGTTTTTCCCAAAAAGCTCATGGAAGATAGTAAATAGATACTTTCTTTTCTCTTTCACAGACACACACACACACACACACACACACACACACACACACACACAATCTCCTTAGTCTAAATTCACTAACTTATCACAATGCCAAGCATTCTTTAGCAGAGACCATCCTGTGTAAAATCAGCAGCTTCACCCTGGTCTTAGGAAGCAGCAACATCACCCGGTCTACTCAGGGGCAGGGGGTGAAATCCTGGAAGCCACTGGTAACTGAATCTATGCTGTAATTCTCAAGAAACTTGTCTCCTCAAAGTGAAATCCTTCTTGGCTCTCTAGCTTAAAGATTTGTCTTCTTTCTCATAGAACTTTTCAAGTCTATTCGTCTGGCAACTTCTTCAAAAAGGTTATGTACTCTCTGTGGGCAGAAACCGTACCTCATGTTTGCTTCTTCTGTAGCAGCAAAGACAAATCATTTGTACATCCTAGTTAACAAATATTTTGATTTTAGAGTCTACAGAGACAAAAAAAAAAGAAGAAAAATAAAATAATCCTTGACTGCTGAGAGGAGATGAGAAAGGAAAACCATTGTTGGGGGGTCAAGTAAGTACAGTTCCTCCTGCGCTCTTCACATAGCGTGTGGCAACCCATGGAATCAAGATCCCATGAACTAGTTTGCCTTATATACCTGGGTCTTATTTAGGCTGGAATGTACAGATGGCTCAAATCCATCCCAATTAATCAAAGTCTAACAAGATGTAGCAGAGAAAGGCTTTTAAACTTAAGCAGGTACTACCATTTGAGAAATTGAAAATATCCCTAGGATTGGGGCAATGTGACTATAAATTCACTCAGATCGACATCACTGCTTACAGGTACACACATACACACACACACACACACGCACACACACACACACACACACACACACATGCAGAGACCCCTCTTACTGTAGGCTTTTGTAGGAAGTATCCATGTTCAGCATTCTGGATATAATAAAACCATATTAATTAAAGATCATTGGTTGCTAGTAGCCTAAACCCATTACAATTATTCTGAGCAGAACTCAACTTCTGGGAAGCCACTGGACAGCATAAACAATCATGAAGAGACTTAAACAACCAAGAACCAGATTCTCAAGATCCCAGCAGAATCTCAGATCTTCTGCTAGAATGAAAACCCTTGCCTTTATTTTAGGGAGAGTAGCTAAGTTTATGGGACATGTTCGCTACTTGGATGACCTAGAAGAGTCAGGAAGCATAGCAAAAATAGTTCCCATGACAGTCCATGCTTCCAAAGAGGTCAAAGAAGTACCCAGATTCAGTAATCCACCAAGACTCTGATCGGTGTAAAGGATTCATCCCTTCCTGCTTCCCAAATACCAAGAAGCTTTAAGAGGGGCTGGAGAAATGGCTCAGTGATTAAGAGCACCCGCTGCTCTTGCAGTCCCCAGCACCACAAGCCAACAACTATCTGCAGCTCCAACTACAGGGGACCTGATGCCCCTCCCCCTCTATGGGCACTGCGTGCAAGTGCTGCACTCACACACATACAAGCAAAACACGCACACAAAAAAACAAAAATAATGATTTTTTTGATAACAAAAAAACAAGGAGGAAAAGGAGGAGGGCGAGGACAAAGAAGAGAAAAAAGAGGAAGAGGAAGAGGAGGAGGAGGGGGAAGGGGATGACAAGGAGGAGAAAGAGAAGGAGGAGAAGCTTTAAGAAATTGAGCCAGGCATGGTGGTGCATGCCTTTAAAATCCCACCACTCAAGAGGCAAAGGCAAGTGGATCTCTGTGAATTTGAGGCCAGCCTGGTCTACATAGTGAGTTCCAGGCCAGCTGGGGCTACAGAAAGACCCTGTCTCAAAAAGACAAAAAAAAAAAAAAAAAAAAGAAATTTAAAAGAAGGATAGGTAGGTACCTCCCAAAACAGTAAAGGTCCTATGACCATCAGCCACCTTTCTAATAGATCTAGTGTCCCCAAGTGCATTAGCCATTAACAGGAAAAAATGGGAAATTATGTGTGCCTGCTGTTTAGAACCTTGCTAATACACATGTCCCACCAGTTAACCTAATTTTCCCAATACTGCACCTCTATACATTTCTCAAATAAAAATTCTTCTTATTCTTCCATGTCTTTCTGTAGCACAGCATGTAATCTGTGATTGATACTGTCCCTGCCTGATTGGCTTGGAAAATGAATATAAATAAAATAGCATTGGCAGCCCTAATATTTTCTAAGCTTCACAAAAGAAGACAATTCTGCAAATTTTACTACTATTCATTTGGGTTGGAATAAGCAGCTTAAAGCAATTGGCAATGTAAGGTTTAGAATGTCTAAACTCCCACCAAGCTACTGTCACCTCTCCATATGTCCCCTGATCATCGAGAGCCAAGTTTTGAGTGCATAAAAATTGGACCAGAGCTTTTCCTGGTCGTGGTACCTGTAAGTGATCAAACGATTCCCCTCACCTACTCTTTGCCAAGTCAGCATGCTTAGTAACTGTTATCAAAGATGCCAAGCAGCTAAGACAACATTGCCTTCAGACTAGCCTGTAAAGAAAGGGTCTGCATGTGCATGCTCCACCTTTTCTGTCTAATCTTTCACATTCCAATATGACAGAATAATGTATGTTTACTCTGATGACTAGGTTATTTTCACTTCCCAGCTATCTGGCTGATAATTACTATTCACTGTGCTTTTTACATTCTAAATGGGCAATATACAATACTGATGAAAGTTGTATGTGCCATTTTCGTGCTGTGCCAGGAAAAGAAGCTGGACCCCAGAATGCCCCCTGCAAAGGCTCACTCTATACTGACCAAACCTTCACTTACTTTTCATGCAGCATTTCAGAAGTTGTAGCTGTACTTATATATTTAAATCATAGACATAATGATTCTTTGTAATGCATTTATACTATTGGTTAGCCAACAAACTGAATTCAAAAGATCCCTAAGTTATCTGTTTTAACTGATTATCTATAATGAATACACAATCCAAATAAATGCCAACTCTTTCTTCTATGCTATGAATTTATAAGCCAAAACTTTGGTTATCATGCATCTGATTTCAGATAACTGTTCCTGCTATGGGAATTACTACTACCCTTTAAGATATAGCATTTCCTGCCTAGTAAAAACCCTTTGAAAAACATCCCTCTTAGATTCTAATTTTAGATGTGCTTGAACTGCAACTTTTGGGACCTAAGCAAAAAAAGAAAGATAAAACCAGAGGATGTCATGCCTGTCTCTGGTTCCTGGGTTTGGGGTGAAGCCAGGAACAGCACTGGCAGACCCCCGATGAGTTTCATCCACTCTGGTTCTAAGAAAGCATATGCTAAGGTTGAGGCATCCTGCCCATTCCCCCAATTCTATGCTGGGTCTTTGTCTGATTGAGTTTGCATGGGTCTTGTACATGTTGATACCATTGCTGTATGTTCATGTGAGCAAGTTCCCAGCCTCCTGGAAGACTGTTTCCTTATGATCATGCACCAACCCTAGCTATTACAATCTTTCTGCCCCCTCTTCTGTGATGGTCCCTGAGCCCTGAGTGGGTGAGTTTCAAAATAGGAGTCCTATCCAGAGACATACACTCTTCAGTCTCTTATTTTCTACAATTTGGTCCACTGCAGGGTGAGGAAGAGTTGCTCTTATGACAGTAGATAGGCTGAATAAGCTCCAGTGGATGGACTCACACTGAGGGACATCTGGGCACACAAACTTGACTCAGTGGGCCTTGACATATATGACAGCAAGTATGAAATCCTGTGGGCAGGCACTGGGATGCAGATAGGGGATAAGGCCTAAATATGACTAAGATGTATTATATGATATGCAAAAAATTCAATTTAAAAATATATATTAAAAAGAAAGCACAAGCTCAGATTTAGGTTCTCAGAGCTGTGTAGAATAAAGAAGTTAGACCCTAAGAAGCTGAGGCAGAGAGATGAAATTGTATGTCCTCTCTAAATAAGCTCCGTGGTAGCCTATTTTACTATAGCCTTACTTGTCCTGTAAAGCACACATTGCTATCGTGACAAGGGCTAGAGTAGAAGAGAGGCAGACTGGCAGGGCAGAGCCAGGTGTGGTGTGCCAAAGTCTGCTCCGGGTTGGCTGCAGAATGGATAATTAGTCCCAGTGTTGCCCCACAGGTTTGCAATTTAAATTAGGCAGACTTTGCTGGGAGTTAATTACAGGTGTTCCAGGAAAACCAACAGGGAAGCTTGGCCATTTCTGATTATGGATGTAGAGGTGGCTTAATAGCAAGAAAAATGTAATACAAATTTTTATATCAGACAAAATAAGAACAATCTATTGCTTTTTAAAAGATTGTTATAAATTTTGTTTTCTGAGGCGCATTTTCCTGTCCACATAATTGGTAGGCCTATTTGCACTGACCCTTACAGGACCTGGCAATGGTATGTCCTTGTTTATTTTTCTTGGAGAGCCCCCTGCTATACAGAAGATTCATAGGGTTAAGGATCCTGGAATCAAGTTTAGATAGTTACCAACTAATGACATTCCAGACAGCTCAGGATGTCATCTCCTCTGAAAGCTAAAGAGATATCTCAGGTTCCATTCCTCTGGCCAGTGATTAGAGTACTGCAGTTCTCGTTCTTGGTTTTACAAGCTGTTGATTATGAGAAGTCCATCCCTATTTCCCTACAAGCCATCTAACAACATCACCATCAACCACAAAAAAAGCAGCACCCACAATGTTATGTTTCAACTCTGACGTGTCCCCCAAAGACTCATGTAAACACTGGAACAGTGTTCAGAAGTGACTCTTCGGGAAAGTAATTGTTTCATGTGTCAATAGATTCAGCCACTGAGGGATTCTTAATTTGATGGCAATATTGTGAGGTGGTGGAAACTTCGGGCTTATTTGGAGAAGGTCAGTCGACTGGGGCTCATTCTACTACGAATACGTCTTGTCCCTTGCCACTTCCTCATTAACGTTCTTTTCTCTCTTTCTCTGTCTCTGTCTCTGTCTGCCATAAAACAAGTCTCTTTTCTCTACCGTTCTCCCTACGGTGATGTTCTGAGTCACTGCAAGTCCAGAATCGATGGTGCCAACTGACCATGGACTGGAACCAGGAAGCAAAATAAATCTTTCTACACTCAAGTTGATTTTATCAGGAATTTCATCACAGCAGTAGAAATTGTACTAACACACAATTAAGTAAAATAATATGGATTTATGCCTAGCCCAGAGCTTGGTGAGTGATGGTATCTTTCTTCAGGTCTTCTCTGGTCTAGCTCTGCCATCCTTTTGTTGGTTGTTTTCTCTTGAGCTGGTCCCATCTATGTTATAGGTAGTAGGGGATGTTCCTAGATTTAATCAGGAAGAGGCCTGTCAGTAGAGGTGCATAG
Source organism: Rhizomys pruinosus (assembly GCA_009823505.1). Classification (NCBI taxonomy): domain Eukaryota; kingdom Metazoa; phylum Chordata; class Mammalia; order Rodentia; family Spalacidae; genus Rhizomys; species Rhizomys pruinosus. Next base: position 229,704 of record VZQC01004135.1, on the reverse strand, counting down.
TTGAGCTATGTTCCCAACCTTTCCTGTGAACTCAGAATTTTATCATCAAATCAGGGGATACTATAGTTTAATTAACTAGAAAGTGTCTTGCATATTGATTCAGAAGAAATGTTTTGCCCATTGATTTTAATCCTAACATGACTGCATCTACAGGGGCACATATTATTTGTCCATGTATATCCTCTGTGATAAGCTGGAAGTAGGAGGGTCTTTGGAGTAGATGCCAGAACAGATTAAAGAGCAGAATAAGCAGTTGCCCAAAGATAACCAATGCTGCTCTGACCATACACTCCTGGATCTCTGCCCAGTGTCCTATTTCAGACCACCTGGCTTCAGTTGACACATGTATTTTACCTATCTGACTTTCTTGTCAGAAAGAGGAATTTTAAAGTGGTAGAAGCAGAATATAAAGGCTTGACAAGTATGCAGAAGACAAGGTTGATGGTGGCAGAGAGCCAGTACAGAATGGGCCTTGTGAACACTTCTGTCTTCCCTGAGTACTGGAAAGAGCTCAGTCATATTCATCAAACATTAAGCTGCTTTGAGCTGCCCCTCCAGAGCACTTGGAACCAGTTCTCGCCTCTTTTTTTTTTTTTTTTTTTTTTTTTTTTTTTTTTTTTTTTTTTTTTTTTATGTTTTTTTTTTTTTTTTTTTTTTTTTTTTTT
>VZQC01004135.1:153023-228951 GCA_009823505.1 Rhizomys pruinosus | reverse complement strand
TATAGGAAGGAGAAGAATGAATGACGTTAACAAGATCTTCAACAGGATTACAGAAGAAAACCACTGAATTAAGGAAGGACATACCCATACAGATATGAGAAGTAGACAGAACACCAAATAAACAAGAACAGAAAGGAAACTCCCCACGGAATATCATAGTAAAAACACTAAATATCCAGAAAAAGAGAGGATACTGAAAGCTGTAAAAGAATAAGCTACATATAAAAAAAAATCCATCAGAATAATAACTGGTTTGCAAAGTTTTTTTTTTTTATTTCTATATGTGTATGAATGTATTGTCTGCATGTAGGTTTGTGCACCCATGTCGTGCAATGCCGCAGAGGTCAGAAGAGGGTGTCGGATTCCCCTGGAACTGGAGTTCTCCTGGAATTGGAGTTTCAGACGGTTTTCGGCCGCCATGTGGGTGCTGGGGATCGAACCTGGGTTCACTGTAAGAGCAGTCGGCGCTCTTAACCACTAGGCCATCTCTCCAGCCCATGGTTTGCAAACTTTAAAAAAGAGGGTGAAGAAATGTATTCCAAATTCTACATGATAAGAGATGCCAATCCATATTACTTTGCAAACTATCACTTCTGAAGGAGAAAGAAAAATCTCCCATGATATAAATAGGCTGAAATAATTCATCTCCACCAAATAAGTCTTGCAAAGATAACTGAAAGCAATACAAAGAACTGAAGAAAGGAATAACCCTACCAAAGAGTCTACAGAAAGAAAAGAAATGAAATTATAATTAGGGAAAAACAAAATAGAAGTAAGAACACAAATAGAAAATTAAATGACAGTAACTAAAACTTTTTTTATTTTTTTTATTTAATTTTATTTATTTCTGTATGTGTATGAATGTACTGTCTGCATTCAGGTTTGTGCACCCGTGTCGTGCAATGCCGCGGAGGTCAGAAGAGGGTCTCGGATTCCCCTGGAACTGGAGTTCTCCTGGAATTGGAGTTTCAGACGGTTTTCGGCCGCCATGTGGGTGCTGGGGATCGAACCCGGGTCCTCTGCAAGAGCGGTCGGCGCTCTTAACCGCTAGGCCATCTCTCCAGCCCCTCTTTTTTTCCCTTTTTGAGACAGGGTCTCCCTGTAGCCCCATCTGGCCTGGAACTCACTGTGTAGACCAGGCTGGCCTTGAACTCATAGAGATCCACCTGCCTCTGCCTCCCTAGTGCTGGAGTTAAAGGCGTGCACCACCACACCCAGCCTAGAATCCTTTCTTATCTGAGCCCTAATTCTAACCCCCCTTTTTCTCATTAACTCAGTAATTAGAACTGGATTTATTTTTACTTATGATTCCAAGATTCCTAACAAACTTATCTGGCAAATAGGATGAATTAATGCAAATCTAAAGGAAAGTGACTTTCCTTCCTTTAAAGAAAATCTTTAAGAAATAACATTTATGATTCTTTTTTTTCCCTTTTAATCCATGGCTTTACTTGCCACAGTTTTAGTCATTGATCATTACCTACTGTATGTAGTATAGCCGGTATGCTGAGAATTATGCATGCGCAGAGCTTGTCCCTCATCAACCTAACCTGCCCTAAGCAGATGAGACCATACAAGCAGTGTTGCAGACCTGGACCAATCAGAAGATGACAAGAGGAGAGTGGGAATGTGAACAATGCATAACCCCTAACCCTGCCCCCCAATAAATGAGTCCACAACAGCTCACCCTCTGCGTTCACCCGAATCCCAGGGTCTGTGTTTTGACTCTGCGCCTCTCACCCCCATTCCTTCTTCGGTCAGACCCCAAAATTCCCCAGGAGGCCTGGGGGATTGTCAACAACCTACAGTCAATTTTGCTTTGAAAAATATTAAATGGTAAGTTGCAAAAATACACAACTTTGTTTTACATTTGCTCATATTCTGAGTAGTGTAATGAAATTTTGCACTGCTCTTCTCCATACATCCTAGGATATAAATCATCTCTGACCAAATCATGGTTATGCTAGAGAAAAAACAATTTTCCTCCTTTATTATCGCATATTTTATGCTATTTATCTACAATAAAGCTCAACTTACTAATTAGACATAGTAAAAGACAACAATAGTAGGAGATAGTAGTCATAATAGCATACTGTGATGGTTAATCCTAGGTGTCAACTTGACTAAGGAACAAATAAGAGAAAAAGGATCTTCAGATTGGACCACCTCAACCCGGATGGCCCACTCCAAATGTGGGTGTTACCTTCTGCCGGCAGGCAGTATTAAAGGCCATGGCAGAGGGAGCTGGTCCCTTTTTTCCTGAGGCTTGCTCTCACTGGTGAGTTTGTCTTGCTGCTGTGATCATCCCTTCGGATCCCAGCATGTACTGAGACTGGCAGATCTTCTGGAATCCATCAGGCCTTCAGCACCAGACTGGGACTACAGAGACATCCAGCCTTGCAGACTGAGCAGTTCCATGGATTCTCGATTCTCAGCCTCTCCAGTGGGATGCAGCTATTGGACTCCTTGAACTCTGTCATGTGAGCAAATCAATAAATCTGTATATAGCTATATATTCATTCTATTGATTCTGTTTCTTTAGAGAACCCTGACTAATACACATACTATATAGTGTAATAAAGTTTCCAACATGGAGTTTCATGCTTCAAGGCTATTATTGAGCATATATGGTTTTCCTAAGCATGACACTCTGATACTACAGCCATCCATCTGATTACTAAGATGGCTATCCAGTGAATAATAAGCAGGAACCTTATACGTCATGGGCATGTTAGAACAAGAGATCATTTGAATGTGAAATGTTACCCATGGGCTCTCATGTTTGAACAGTTCTTCCTGAGCTAGTCTTGCTTATTTAGAAGTTTATAGAACCTTTAGGAAGTGGGGTCTGGCTGAAAGAAGAGGGTCATGGGAAATGAGCCATGAGATTTTATAGTCAGTCTCCACTTCCTGTCCACTCACTCGCTGCTGCCTGACTGCAGGTGTAACATGGCCAGCTGCCTCTGCTCCTTGTACCATGGAGCCTCCTGCTATCACACCTTCTATATCTTGACAGACAATATTCACTCCTACCCTTAAATTGCTACTTGACTTGTGTTTTATCGTGGTAACATGTAGAATAATTAACACACATAGTATATGTACGGTGTGGTAAAGGTTTTGGCCATCTAAGGTTCTTCTGGAACATACTTATGGACAAGGGACACTACTCTGATAAAAATAAAAAGAGCTATATATAGTTTGAAAATTATTGACATATGCTGAGCATGGTGGCACACACCATTAATCCCAGCACTTGGGAGGCAGAGGTAGGCAGATCTCTATGAGATCAAGCCCAGCCTGGTCTACATAGGAAATTTCAGGACAGCTGTGGCTATAGAGAGACCCTGTATGAAAATAACAATAATAATAATATTAATATTAATAATAGATGTTACAAGTATGGCATAGCTAATTCATTATTAGAGGAAAGATTACAATTATAGAAGTTTGTTATTATTGTGATTGGTTCATATACCCTATATGAACTGAAGATTTTTGTTTTTTTCTTTTCAATTTTTTATTGTTATTAAACTTTTTCCATAAGTCATACATCATTTCTCAATCAAATTTAGAGTCACTTCACTTTACAGTCCCCCCACCCCACCTGAGTCCCTGCACTCTGCCATACATGTCCTGCATCTTTTTCTGAGTCTTTCCACAGTTTGTTAGGGGGTTTTCTGTAATTCTATTTGGAGTAAAAAGTAGGGTATTTTTCTTTTCTTTTTTAAGGGATTCACAATATAAGCACACAGTTGTTTTCAGATCACATTAACATTGCTCAGTTTGCCATACAATTATGTAATTGGTGTTAGCATCCACAGATGAAGGATACCATTTGTCGTTTATTTTTCTGGGACTGTGTTACTTCACTCAACATGATATCTTCTAGCTCCAGCCATTTACCTGCAAAGTTCATGATGTCATCTATCTTTAGTACTGCTGGATAGAAATCCATTGTGTAGATTACCACAATGTCCTCTAGCCACTCGTCAGTTGAGGGCCCACTTGGGTTTGGTTCCAGCTCCTTGCGCTTGTAGAAAGAGCCGCAATAAACATGGCTGTGCAAATATATCTGTAGTAAGATGGAGTCTTGTGGGTACATGCTAGAGAGTGGTATGGCTGGGTCTTGTGGCAAGTCATTCCAAGTCTTCCACGGGTTATCCACACTGCTTTTCTATAGTGGCTGTATGACACAGTTTTGTTTTTTTTTTTGTTTTGTTGTTTGTTTTTGTAGTGGTCTTTTGTTGTTGTTCTCCTCCTCCAAACATGTAGTGGCATATGTATTATTCAGTGTTCTCTAAAGAAAATAAGCAACAGGAAAATATAAGCTATATACATATATTTATGATTTGCTCATGTGACAGAGCTCAAGTAGTCCAACAGTAGCTCGCACCACACTGGAGAGGTGAGTAACCATGGAAACTGCTCAGTCCGCAAGGCTGGATGTCTAGAGCCCAATTGGTGCTGAAGGCCGTGGATTCAGGAGATCTGCGGTCTCAGTACACTGGGATCCAAAGAGTTGATCACAGCAGCAAGACAAATCACCAGAGAGAGACAGAAGCCACAGGGAGAAAAAAGGGACCAGCCTCCCTCTGCCATGGCCTTTAAACTGTCTGCCGCAGAAGGTAATGCCCACATTGGGGTGGGCCACGGGTTGAGGAGTCCAATCCAAAAGACCCTTTTCTCTTATTGTTCTTAGTGCCAGTCAAGTTGACACCCAGGATTAACCAACACAAGTCCACCCCTTGTCCCAACTTGACACCCATAAATAGCCTCTCTTATGTTATGCTTAAATGTCAATGGCAAACAATGGCAAGGTCATAAATCCAACTAACATGATATAAGTATCCCATGTTGGACTGAGCAAAGCATTAATATCGTAGAGTAATAGTGGTAATGTTCTGAGGAACACTTTATTCCCCTTCATGTAATCTAATAACCTAAATATAACAACACTTAACACTTATCTCAGTTTTATATTCAAAAGGGAACAACACAAAAGTATCCGCTTAATATACAAATATATATATAAAAAAAAAAAAAAAAAAAAAAAAAAAAAAAAAAAAAAAAAAAAAAAATTTATAATCCACGTTTCTGCAACTGGCCCTGTGGCCTCAGCTGATATTTATGAATACCTTCTTCTACTACCCATACTGTATTTCCTCCACCAGTCCATACCACCCTGCAGGTCTTTGCTCTTTCCCTGGAGGAGTGGCACATACCTTCATCCATGAAGGGTCTGAGCCATTTATTTTCTGTCTGGTTTGGGTTGTTGAGCTTCCCATTGACCTTAATCTTAGGACATGGTAGCACCAGAAGGCACCCACAGCATCTCCTGCCTTCCAGACATAATCTTCCTGCCCCCATTGTGGAGAAAAAGTCCAATTTCCCCCTGAGAGTCTGGATCAATCACTCCTCCTACTACTGTTGTTCCTACCTTAGCCTGTTGCTTAAGGGCTGTAGAAGCCCAAAGTGGTCAGGGGGAAGACTTAGCTTCCAGTTCAATGGAAGTTTGCTGTATCTCCTGGCAAAAAGCACTCCCCCCCGTGGGAGCCAAAAACATCTAGACCAGCAGAATGCAAGGTCATGGTACAGGAAGCAAATATTTTCCTACTTGGTCACTAGGAGTGATAGTGAATGGAATCACTCCCACGTCCACCCCTTGGTTCCTGGAACCATGAATTCTGGCTATAGGAGAAACAGTAGCATATGGTGGGCGATATTCAAAGCATAATACTGGGGAACTATATACTGCTTGCTGGAGAACTTTTCCCCAGCCCTCCAGGGTATTGCTAATAATTGGGCATCTGTAACTATTTTCCCTTCAAGAGGCATTCCATCGTTCTATCAAGACAGTTGCTTCTGGATGGTGGGGAACATGGTAGACCAGTGGATACCATGACAATGGGCCCACTGTCAAAACTCTTCTTTGGACTGGGAAATTGAATTCCTTGGTCAGAAGTGAAATGCTGAGGAGGGGGGTGAGGAAAACCATGATGTTAGGGAATAAGGCATTCTGTAAGTCCCTGGATGGTAGTTTTGGCAGAAGCATTATGTGAGGAAAGGACCCTAACCAGAATAAGTATCTATGCCTGTAAGGACAAAATGCTGCCCCTCCATGATGGAAGTGGTCAAATGTAGTCAACATGCCACCATGTTGCTGGCTGGCCACGCCGGGAATGATACCATATCCTGGGCTCAGTGTTGGTCTCTGATGTTGGCAATTCTGGCACTCAGCAGCAGCTGAAGCCAGATAAGCCTTGGAGAGTGGAAGTCCATTCTGTCGAGCCCATGCATAACCTCTATCTCTGCTACCATGACCCACTTTGTTCATGGGCCCCATTGAGCAACAACAGGGATAGCTGGAGAAAGAGGCTGACTATCCACGAATGAGTCAATCTAATCTACTGATTATTAAACTCATCCCTCTGCTGAGATACCTTTTGATGAGCATTTACTTGAGACACAAGTATCTTCACATCCTTTGACGATTCAGAGAGCTCTATCCACATACTTCTTCTCCAAATGTCTTTTCCACCAATTTTCCAGTCATGCTCCTTCCAAGTCCTGGACCATCCAGCCAAACCATTGGCCTCAGCCCATGAATCAGTATATAATGGAACATCTGGCCATTCTTCTTCAGGCAAAATGCACAACCAATGTGCACTGCCCGAAGTTCTGCCCACTGTGAAGACTTTCCTTCACCAGTGTCCTTTAAGGTTGTTTCAGAAATAGGCGTAATGCTGCAGCTTGGCTGTCCAACCTCTGGGTGGTACCTGGCATAGCATGCAAAACATCATAACCAAGGCCTACTCTTCTTGTTCCTCAGTCAACTGAGTCATAGGGCAAACCCCATGAAGACATAGGTGCATGCTTAAGCACAGGAGGCATTGTAAAAGTAGTGGGAACCATAGGCATTTATGCAACTTCATGTAGCTTGCCCTTGTGCCCTTAGGGCCTGCCCGGGCCCTGTAACTTATGTACCACTTCCATTTGGTAATGGACTGTTGCTGTGCACATCCTACTTTAAGGTCTGGTGGGTCAGATATCACCCAGCTCATGATGGGCAGCTCAGGTCGCATGGTGACTTGGTGGCCCAGTGTCAAATGTTCAGTTTCCACTAAGGCTCAATAGCAAGCTAAGAGCTCTCTCTCAAAAGGAGAATAGTTGGTTTGCAGATGAAGGTAGAGCCTTACCCAAAATCCCAAGGGCCTCCATTGTTATTCCCCTATGGGAGCCTGCCACATACTCCAGATGGCATCTCTATCTGCCCCGATACCTCAAGCACCAGTGGGTCTGCTGGATCATATGACCCTATGGGCAGAGCAGCCTCAACTGCAGCCTGGACCTGTTGAGAGCCTTTTCCTGTTCCAAGCCCCAATCAAAGTTTGCTGCCTTACGAATCACCTGATATATGGGTCATAATAAACACAGACCCAGGTGAGGAATGTGTTGCCTCCATAATCCAAAAAGGCCCACCAAACAGTGTGCTTCTTTCTTGGTGGAGGGAGCTGCTAGGTGCAACAACTTATTTTTTTACCTTAGAAGGAATGTCTATGCATGCTCCACACCACTGAACGCCTAGAAACTTCACCAAGGTAAATGGCCCTTGAATTATAGTTGGATTTATTTCCCATACTCTCATGCATATATGCTTTAGCAAGAAGTCTAGACTAGCTGTTACTTCCTGTTCACTGGGTCTATTCAGCATAACATCATCAATATAGTGGACCAGTGTGATATTTTTGATGGAAGAGTCAGGGCGATCAGGTCCCTTCTAACTAAGTTGTATGGCACAAGGCTGAAGTTAAACATACCCTTGAGGTAAGGCAGTAAAGGTATACTTTTGGATTTGCCAGCTGAAAGCTAATTGCTTCTGGTGGTCCTTTATGAACTGGTATTGAGTAGAAAGCATTGGTCAGATCAATAACTGCATACCATGTACCAGGTGACATATTAATCTGCTCAAGATGTACCACATCTGGTACAGCGGTTGCAATTTGTGTCACTACTTGGTTGAGTTTCGATAGTCAACTGTCATTCTCCATGATCCATCTGTCTTTTGCACTGGCCAAATTGGAGAGTTAAATGGCGATGTGGTAGGATGCTTCTTTCAAATCCTTGATGGTGGCACTAATTTCTGTAATCTCTCCACGGATACGATATTGTTTCGGTTTCACTATTTTCCGTGGTAGAGGCAACACAAATGGTTTCCATGTGGCCTTTTCCAACCAATAAAGCCCCCTCCTCCAGCAGTTCAGGAAAAACCAATGTGGAGGATTCTGGCAAGTCCTATATTTATATATATCCCAATTATAAATTTTGGGACTGGGAAATAACCACAGGATGAGTTCTGGACCCACTGGGCCCACTGTGAGTTCAGACTTCAGCCAAAACTTCATTCATCACCTGACCTCCATATGCACCCTACTTAAAAAAACTAAAATTAACCAGAGGGCCACAAATGCAATGATGGTTTTGATTTGTGAGTGGTTTCCTGGGAATCAGTGTAACTCAAACGCATATACCCAATAGGGAAGTATAGGCCTGAAAAAGTCTGATTATTTCCTTTGCCNCCCTTCATCAGTACTAAGCTAAGGAATATCATTCATCTCTAACTCGCTGTTAGGCCATGTTTTAATAAATAGTCAATTAATAAATATTTAAACTCTTTTTTAACACCTTTTTTACCTGCTCGAGCTTCCATGTAAAACCTAGAATATCTACTCAATGGGCTCATATCGATACATTCAAGCTGATCCAATTTTTTATATTCCTTCCACCATATCCCACACCCTTAAAATCCATTCTCACTATAAATAGTTGTTTTTTTTTTTTTATTTTTTCTATCTTTTCCATTGACCCCATCATATTCAGTAGTGTGTTGTTTAGTTCTCATGTGTTCTTGTAGCAGGAGGGCTTGTCTTGGTATTGATGTTGAGCTTTAATGCACTCTGGTCTGACAGGATGCATGAAATATTCAATCTTTTTGTATTTGTAGAGGTTTTTCTGTGTCCATGTATATGTCTAATTTTAGAGGATGTTCTGTTGGGTGCTGAGTCGTAGAAAGTGTATCTCTGGGTTTAGGGTGGAATATTCAGTAGCGTTCTATGAGGTCCATTTGGTGTATCCACGTTCAGTTCAGATGTCTCTTGTTTATTTTTTTGGTACTTTTGGACCTATCCAAAGGACTTCAGTGGGGTATTGAAATATCCCACTATGAGTGTGCTGGGGTTAGTCTGTTGGACTTGTGGTCCTGGAGAATGTCTTTATACAGTTTGCGGCACCGAATTTGGGGCATCTTTATTCATAATTGTGAACTCTTCCTGGGGAATTGTTCCTTTGATGAAAATTTACTGGCCCTTCTTTGTCTCTTCTGATTTTCTTTTACTTTTGAAGTCTATTTTATCCGATATTAAAAATAGCACACCTGCTTCTTTTTGGTACCATTTGTTGGAATCTTTTTTCATCCCTTCACTTTACGGTCGGTGCCTGTCCTTGAAGGGTATAAGATGTGTTTCTTGCAGGCAGCATATCGATGTATTCGTTTCTATTCAGTTCTCCCAGTCTATGTCTTTTGATTGGGGAATTTCGTCCATTAATAGTAAGGTTATAATTGATCGGTTTGTGTTGCTTCTTTTGGCCTTATTATCCATCTTCTGGGTTTTGCTTTAGGTTTCTACTTCTGCAGTTATGACTTTTTATTGATTTCTCCTTCTAGTGGCCTGGCGGTTGGTTGTCCTTTCTTCTGTTCTTGGGATTGCTTCAAGTATTCTCTGAAGGGTTGGTTTTCCGGGACATTTATTCTTTCAAGTTGTTTATTGTCATGGAGATTTGCCTTTCTCCTTCCACCATGATTGACATTTTTGCTGGGTATAGTAACCTGGGCTGGCAGCCATTGTCCCTCCACACTTGGGAATGCTTTGCTCATGTTCTTCTTGCTTTCACATTTTGAGCTGAGAAGTCCGTTGTTATTCTGATAGGTTTCCCTTTTTAGGTCACTTGTTGTTTTTTCTCTTGCGGCTTTAAGGAATTTTCTCTTTTGTTTTGGGTGTCTCCGCATTTTAACTATGATGTGGGCGTGGAGAATTTCTTTTCTGATTTGTCTGTTTGGAGTTCTATGTGCTTTTTGTTATTGGTATTGATTTGTCCTTTTTTAGTTTGGGAGGTTTTCATCTATTATTTCTGTTGAAGATATGATCAATACCTTTTTCTTGGGATTCTCCTCCTTCCTCTATTCCTATGTGCGGAGGTTTGATCTTTTCATAGGTCCCACAGCTCCCTGGTTGTTCCATTTTGTGTATTTTTAAATTTTTCATAATCTTTCCTTGAGGTTTTTAGTTTGTTCTGTGTTTCCTCCAGGTCTGATATTCGTTGTTCTGCTTCCTCCATTCTGCTCTGAGGCTTTTTTCATTCCTTTCCTCTGAATTGGACTGAGTGTTTGATTTCCTTTTCATTCCTCTTCTGATCTTCTTTAGTGTTTCTATTTCTTTTTTGAGCTTCTCGATCTCTTTTTGTATCTCTTTTGTTTGCTGGTTGGTTTCTTTTTCTTTTTCAGCATGGGACTTTTCAGTGTTTCTACTTCCTTCCGGAGTTTGTCATTCTTCTAGGTCCTTCTTGAGTTCCTCATTCTCTTTTCTTATTTCTTTAATTTGTTTTTATGATCTTGTAGTTCTTTACGTATGTTCCCAATTGTGTTTCTGGATGTCTGTGTCCTGGGGCAACCCCGGAGGGATCCCACTGCAGGAGTCCTCCCTAAGTTTCGCTAAAAGCTTGTTGTGGGATTATCCTGCACTTTCCAGTGTAGTGTCTTCTTCGTGATCCTGGCATATTGGCTTCTCCTTGCCTGTATTGGATTGTGGGTCCCAAATGCCTCTGCACTGTTTTGATTGCTTGCCTCCTTCAGATCCCTTCTCGTAATCTCAGTTGGCGGGGTGGGGGTGGGGGGGGCGCTCTTCAGTCCCGCGGCCCGGCACCTGCCGCTTGGCTCAGCGATTTCAAATCTCAAGAGTCCCACAAGGGTGCCTTTAATATACCGGCTGGGAGGATAAACTCCGCCCCCACAGCCACTAGATCTGTCTTCCCCTCTTCCTGCTGCTGCTCAAAGATCTCAATAGTTGTTACATGTAGGGGCCACAGCGGGGTTCGATTTTGATGTTTCTGGCAATCTGAGGCTTTTTCTCCTTTCGATGTTCAGATGGGCCAATCTTCCTGTTGGCACTTCTGGTACATCCTACTCAATGCCAAAGCTTGCTATCTTTTCTTTCTCAGCCATTAAGTTTGGTGAATTTTTTCCTGGGAAACCACCAAATCTTTCCCCATAGTTAGTTTAAGATTGGCAATTGCAAGGTTTTTGACGTAAAGGTTTCATGTCTATCTGTACCCCCCCCGTTTTTTTATAACCCATGAAGGGTCTCTCAGAGCCGTTTGTATGAGACCTAACTTGAGGGTGGAATCAAAGGCTCAGATTGCATAAATTTCAACAAAGGTTGTTGGGGGTGATATCTGATGATTAAACTTGGGAGCAAACTGACATGTAACAAACTACTTTATCATTAGTCCTAATAACTTCCTCGAGGGCCGCAAAGGTTTGGAGATGAAGACTGGCTTACCGCCCCCAAGAACAAGGAGAAGAGGCCACTGAGGAGGTGCACTCGCCAACCTGGAAAGTGGAGTACAAAACTTATTATAGAGGGGAATCGCAGAAGAAACGGGTGAACAACGGCCGGCGGTAAGTTGACTAATAGGACATAAGAACTGTAAAAGGGGATTATTCTCTGTTAGAAACCAAATCTAATACTCTAAAGTCCTTAGACTATGCCCACTTAAGCAAAATATACAATACAGGAGCTCTGACATCCGTAATGGATTATTTACCAGGGAGATGTTGGGCAGGGGATGCTAAGGCCCCAACAAAGGGTAACGGCTCCTTGGCCTCTAAACGGGAGTGATACCTGCAAGAAAGAGAGCGGATAAGGCCCTGCTGCTAATGAAGGACCTGCCGTTAAAACATTGGAAACGATGATTGCTACCAACACATGCAAGTTGTACAGATGGCCCTGGAACACCAGAGAGTGTTACTCAAAGGCCACTAAACCATAAAGCAAATACAGGTCTCCCTGAGTCAAGCAACACTCCACTGTCAACACCAGCTACCCTCACCTGCCTGGAAAACTGTGCAGCAGCGGCAGCCATATGCCTGTATATCCCAAATCTAATTGGATATTGGCTCTCTCCTTGGAGGACTAACCCCATGGCTGATGCCACCCGCTTACCTCCTCTACAGGTTCGGAGATGGTCATAAGCCACAGTAAGACCCTGTCATATTTAACAGGAAAAAATGTAATTCATGGATCAACATATCATGTAAACATATGTGTTCTATACCAAAGTACCTACCATAAATATAATTTTGTTTTTAAATGCCTTATATATCTAATTGCTTGTGCTTTCATTAGTAGGATCGAAAAGGTTTATTCCTGGACAGACTGTCCGCCCATGAAAGGAAACAGCAGGAATTGACCAGAGTCCAAGACCACAGCTCCAGAGACAGTGGCACTGTTCTTGCTTCTTCCTCACAACTGTGCCCCTTTTCTAAGCCCAGGGAAAACAATTCTGCGGAAGAGGGGGGGGGGGCATGTGTTAGTTAGAGGAATGTTCAGGCTGCTTATTGGGGTGAATGGGGATGTAAAACCACAGCAAGTTAGTCTTGACCACTCATTTGAAAAACCTGATTGAACACAACCCTCACCCCCCCCTGGACGGTGGGCTGTGGGGGTTGGGCCACAACAGCCTGCAAAATTGGTTTTACATGAAGTATTCTTTTGCTTGTACTCAGGATATCACTTGTAGCTATAAAAAATGGCAAAAAAAAACTGATCAGAAATATGCAGAACAGTTATGGCAGTATGCATGATCTCGGTTGGTTGGTGGGGTGTGGGGGGAAGGGAAAGGAAATATACCTGCACTGAATTGGAAAATGATGTATGAAATGCACATAAGCATCAATAAAAATGTTAAGATAAACCAAAAATAAAAATAAAAACTAATCTTAGAGTAAAAAAAAATAATAATACATTTTCCCACAACATATTCCTCTAGGCTTCGCCAGGATATGATTGGCAAAACTCAATAATTTTTTTTATTGTGTTACTGCACCTCACGTCGTGGACCCACACCTTCTATCCTCACCTTGCGTAGCTTGCTTAGCCTTCAATTGTTATAGGTCTAGGAGGCTAACCATTGTTGGGCCTTGGGCCCTGAGGGACATGAGCTGCCACTGGGAGGGGGAGATTCCTTTCCTCAGGCAGGTGGGAGGAGGATCTGCAGGTTTGGATTCTCTGCTGAGGGTGGGGAGATTAATTCCTCAGATAAAGAAAATCCCTCAGAATCCGAGTGTTCAAAATCCTCATCTCATGGTTCTCCCACACATCTCCCCATCAAGTTTCAGGGTTCCACCTTTCCCCACCAGTGTTCTCACTTTAACTGCTGACACTCTTTGTGTTGGGAATTAAATTGCATTGTAAATCAGCCAACACTATAATAAGGGCTCCAGCTTGATTTTCTGCCACTTTAGCTCTTTGGCTTCTGGAGAGAATATTCTACTTCCAGAGCACACTGGAAACTTTTAAACTGTTGTTTCGAATCCGGAGCTGGTCGATTTTTATCACTGAGCTCCTTATTTTCCTCTATCACTTTTCCAGACATGCTAGGAGCAACAGGCAACATCATTATTTTCCTTATTTTTCTGCAATTTCTCAAACGTTTTATATAAAGAGTCACTAAATTCCTTGCTCCTCACAAGAGGTGAGTTAGGTGAGTCAAATGGATCTGTCTTCATAATTGCATCAAATAGTCTGCACCAAGGATTATCATTCCTCTTCATGCCACCAGGAGAGCCTTCAGTAACTCTAGGCTTCATTGGATTGGAGAGCTGGCTCCAGAGACTACCAAACCCACTAAAGAAATTAATCCTTTCAGTTCTGTTTCTCTAGAACCACTCCTGATACCAAAATCTGTGTTAGTCAGGGTTCTCTAAAGAAATAGAAGCAACAGGACAAATATAAAGCTATATACAATTTATTGATTTGCTCATGTGACAGAGCTCAAGTAGTCCAACAGTAGCTGCGCCACACTGGAAAGGCTGAGAATCCAGGGAACTGCTCAGTCCACAAGGCTGCATGTCTCAGTAGCCCCAATCTGGTGCTGAATGCCTGGTGGATTCCAGGAGATCTGCCGGTCTCAGTACATGCTGGGATCCAAAGGGTTGACCATAGCAGCAAGACAAACTCACCAGTGAGAGAGAGACAAGCCACAGGGGAAAAAAGGGACCAGCTCCCTCTGCCATGGCCTTTAACACTGCCTGCCAGCAGAAGGTAATGCCCACATTTGGGGTGGGCCATCGGGTTGAGGTAGTCCAATCCAAAGATCCTTTTTCTCTTATTTGTTCCTTAGTGCAGTCAAGTTGACACCCAGGATTAACCATCACACTACAGTAAATAGATGTCATGTTTTCCTTAAGGAAGTGCTTGAATGTTCCTCCTTGGCAATCCCAAACAACCATCAATCCTGCACTTTTGCTCTGCATTGGGGTCTTTCCCTCCCATGGTCCCCCAAATGAAGTCCAGTAAGCACATGTCCTGTCTTGATCCCCCTGCATTGGCCTCTATGATACAGCCCAGATAGTCCAACAATGGCAGTCTATACTCTGACAAGGCTGAAATACCCTTAGCTGCTTAGTCCACAAGCTGGGTATCTCAGTAGTTACCATCTGGCATTGAAGGTTTGGAGGATTCTTGGAGAGACATGAGTCTTCAGTCCATAATGGAAGGTTAAAAAGCTGTCTCATGTTTTTGAGGAGTGCCAAAAGTGGTGGCAGCCACAGAGTTGATGCATTTGCCAGTAAGAATTAAAGACAGGCCAAACAACAGTTTGGCCGATGTCTCTCTTTTTTCTTTTTGTCTTTTTACTAAGATCTCAAGTTTTATGTCTGCAGTACAGTTTCTCTGGTCTTACTGATTATTTCTGGTTGTACTATCCTTTTGAATGCTTAAGGCCACATGGTTAGCCCAGATTAACCAAGATTTTTGTTTTCTCAAGATCAGTCGAGGATCTGGTCCTCAATGGTCTCTTGGGGTGTTTTCTTGGGGGGGGGGAGCGCCTTGTTCCTTTCAGCTTTTCATTTACCAGTTCCATCTACATGAGGACAAAAATCAGGTCTTGCTAGACCAGGCTTCTTTTTCTGAAGTATGAGCCAACTTTCCTCTTTATAGACTGAACACTGGCTGAGGTCCCATAAGTGGCTCTCCAAGACCTCCCTGAACAGGAAAGGGTTTTCTTTCACTTACCTGATTGTTCCTTTGCTGTACAG
Organism: Rhizomys pruinosus; assembly: GCA_009823505.1. NCBI lineage: Eukaryota > Metazoa > Chordata > Mammalia > Rodentia > Spalacidae > Rhizomys > Rhizomys pruinosus. Next base: position 213,578 of record VZQC01004135.1, on the reverse strand, counting down.
AAACTTTTGAGTTTAATAAGCCCCCACTTGTTAACTGTCGACCTTATTTCCTGTGCAGCTGCTGTCTGATTTAGAAAGTCTTTTCCTACGCCTATGTCTTGTAAGTTACTGCCAACTTTTTCTTCTATCACGTTCAGAGTTTTGGGTTTCACAATTGAGGTCTTTGATCCATTTGGAGTTGATTTTTGTTCAGGGTGAGAGATAGGGTTTTACTTTTATTCTTCTACTAGTGGTAATCCTGTTTTGCCTACACAATTTGCTGAAGATGCTGTCTTTCCTCCATTGAGTCTTTTTGGCCCCCTTGTCAAATATGAGGTGGCTTAAATTGTATGTGCTCAAATTTGGATCTTCAGTTTTGTTCCATTGATCTACAGGTCTGTTTTTCTGCCAGTACCAGGCTGTTTTTGTGACTATAGCCCTGTACTATAGTTTGATGACTGATATAGAAATCCCCCCTGTATTGCCCTTTTCGCTTATGGTTGCTTTGGCTATTCCGGGTCTTTTGTTGTTCCATACAAATTTAAGAATTTTTTTTCCAAGCCTGTGAAGAATGTCCTGGGGATTTTAATTGGAATTGCGTTGAATCAGTATATTAATTTGGGTAGAATGGACATTTTTACTATATTATTTTTTCTAATCCATGAGCATGGGAGATCCTTCCATCTTCTGATGTCTTCTTCAATCTCCTTCTTCAGGAGTTTATAATTTTTGTTGTAGAGATCTTTGGTGCTTTTGGTTAGGTTTATTCCTAGGTATTTTATTGTTTTTGAGGCTATTGTGAGTGGGAAGGTCTCCTTGTATTCTTTCTTCAGTTGCTTGTTGTTGGTGTAAAGTAAGTCTACTGATTTTTCTAGGTTAATTTTGTAACCTGCCACTTTACTGACACTCTTAATTGTTTCTAGGAGTTTTCTGGTGGAGTTTTTACCATCCCTTAGGTGAACTATCATATCATCTGCAAAAAGGGATAGTTTGACTTCCTCTTTTCCAATTTGTATTCCTTTAATTTCCTTTTCTTGCCTTATTGCCCTAGCCAGAGTTTCAAGCACTATATTGAAGAGGAGTAGCGATAAGGGGTAGCCTTGTCAGGTTCCTACCTTTATGGGGAATCCTTCTAACTTTTCTCCATTTAGGATGATGCTGGCTGTGGGATTCGTATATATGGCTATGTTGTGGAATGATCCTTCTAGTCCAATTCCATCTAGTACTTTAATCATGAAGGGATGCTGGATTTTGTCAAAGGCTTTTTTTCTACATCAATTGAGATGATTGCGTGGTTTTGGGCCTTCAGTCCATTTATGTGTTTTATGATATTTACTGATTTTTGTATGTTGAACCATCCTTGCATCTCTGGTCTGAATCCAACTTGATCACAGTGAATGATCTTTTTGATGTGGGTCTGTATATGGTTTGCAAGTATTTTGTTGAGAATTTTTGCATCTAAGTTCATTAATGAGATGGGTCTGTAGTTCTCTTTTTGGTTGCCTCTTTGCCTGGTTTTAGTATTAGAGTGATGCTGGCTTCATATAAGGAATTTGGGAGATTTCCCTCTGCTTGTATCCTTCTGAGCAGTTTGAGTAATAATAGTTGTAAGTCCTCTTTAAATATTTTATAGAATTCTGCTGTGAAACCATCTGGACCTGAGCTTTTTTTAGTTGGGAGGTCTTTTATTACATTTTCAGTTTCTTCATATATCATGGGTTTGTTTAAGTTGTCAATCTCTTCTTGGTTTAGCTTCGGTGATTCCCCAGATTGCAAATATTCAACCATTTCTCTTAGGTTTTCAAATTTAGTAGAGTATAGTTTTTTAAGGTATTCCTGTATGATTGTCTGGATCTTTTCATTGTCTATTGTGCTATTTCCCCTTTCATCATGAATTCTATTGATTTGGAGTTGCTCTTTCTTTCTTTTAGTTAACTGACCTAGAGGTCTGTCTATCTTGTTTATTCTTGCAAAGAACAAACCTTTGGATTCGTTGATTTTTTTGTTTTGTTTTGTTTTCTTTGTTTCTATTTCATTAATTTCTGCTCTGATTTTTGTTATTTTTTCTGTTCTGTTGCATTTAGGGTTTATTTGCTGTTGTTTTTCAAGTGTTTTTAGCTGCAGTGTTAGCTCATTTTATCTGTGCTCTTTCTGGGTTTTTTGTTTGTTTGTTTGTTTAATGCAGGCACCCAGGGCTATAAACTTCCGTCTTAGGACTGCTTTTAAAGTGTCCCATAGGTTTTGTTATGTTGTACTGTCATAGTTCCAGGAATGCTTTTATTTCTTTCTTTATTTCCTCCTTGACCCATTCATTATTCAGGAATGTGTTATTTGGTCTGGTGTTGATATTGAACTTTATTACACTGTGGTCTGATAGGATGCATGAAATTATTTCAATTATTTTGTATTTGTTGAGGTTTTTCTGTGTCCAAGTATATGGTCAATTTTGGAGAATGTTCTGTGGGGTGCTGAGTAGAAAGTATATTCTCTGGTGCTTGGATGGAATATTTGGAAGATATCTGTGAGGTCTATTTCCTGTATTTTAGTGTTCAGTTCAGATGTCTCTCTGTTTATTCTTTGTCTAGTTGATCTGTCCAAAGGACTCAGTGGGGTATTGAAGTCCCCTACTATGTGTGTATTGAGGTTAATCTGTGCCTTGAGGTCCTGTATGATTCTTTTTTAAAATATTTATCTTTATGTGTGTATGCAAGTGCTACATTTATGTCTGTGCATCTCACGTGTGCCTGGTACCTTTGCAAGCCAGAAAAGGGTGACAGATATCCTACAACTGGATTTACAGGAGTGATACGGATGTTGGAAACAGAACCCAGGTCTTCTGCAGGAGCAGCAAGTGCTCTTAAATGCTGAACCATCTCTCAAGTCCCATATTTATGATTCTTATATATAATCTGGAGGGAATCTTTTCGAGATAGGGTCTCCCTGTAGCCCCAGCTAGCTTGGAACTTGCTATGTAGACCAGGCTAGGCTTGATCTCATAGACATCCAACTGTCTGTGCCTCCTGGGTGCTAGGATTAAAGGCACATGTTACCATTCACTCTGGACTATTTTACATACATGTAATTTATTTTAATCTGCCCTACCCATGGGAAGGAACCAACAAATACATCTTGTGTAGGGGACTTAACATGAAGGGAAAGCTGTATCTGAAAACACTAATCAAGAATGCAAGTTCAGCCAGGCGTGGTGGCGCACGCCTTTAATCCTAGCACTTGGGAGGCAGAGGCAGGTAGATCTTTGTGAGTTCAAGGCCAGCCTGGTATACAGAGTGAATTCCAGGACAGCTGGGGCTACAGGGAGACCCTGTCTTGAAAAGACCAAAAAAAAAAAAAAGAATGCAAGTTCACGCACATAAAGATGTACTAATAAACACTAATAAGTCATTACGTTCACAACTGCTACTTCCAACATTTTTTAGTTTATGCTTCCTGATAATATAAATATGTGTGGATACTCAGCTGCCCACAATTATAAGAAATAATACATTAGTTTCTAAAGTTGGTCAACAATTTTCCTTAGCTAGTCTAAAATATCTTAGGACAATATCAGTCTCCCACGGTAGTAGAACAAAGGTCACAGTCTCATTCAATCTACTCTGAGAGTGCTGACTATGGGCAGTCACTGTGCCAAGAGCTTAATATGCAAAACATTTCATCAAAACTTTACACTATCATAAGCCTCATTAGAGATTAGGCAACTAAGCTACCTGAAAAATTAAGCAGCTCACCAATGGCCAGCTAGAAATGGAAACTTGGATTTGAAATACTGTCCACGTGATTCCAAAATTTTTATGACCTCAAATACTAAATTATATCCCAGTTCATTCTCATCTTCTCATCTTCCCAGCTCTATCGACCCTCCTGGCTACCAACTGAGCCAAGATCTTCAGCGAACTAACCCAACACAGTCTCCTGAGGTTCTAACCTGCCCTTCTCCTTACTACTGTCTTGGCTCACTTTGGTATGAGGAGTCTTAATTCTCCAAGTTTTAAGAATTCAATCCATCTCAGAAGCAGTTACCTAGAGAGACATGGGATCTGTAGGGAAAAGGGAAAAGCACTTACAAGGGGTCTTAAGTCCTTTGAACCTGCACAGCCCACTGAAAACTTACCATGTTTCTCTTTAAAGCAAGCCCTACTCTAAAATTTATGCCAAATTCTTCAGATTTTCCTCCTCTGAGATTAGAGCCTCAGTGTTTCTAATCCTACTACACATCTATTATATTACCAGCTCTCCTTAAGGCCTTATAAGCTCGTCCTTCCAGCTTTCTCTGTCTCTACTTTACCCTCTGATTGCTCCAGGGGAATAACTTAAGAGACCCATTATATCCCATTGCTTACCAAATTTATTTCCCATTGTTTAACAAAATCCACCTGTTCTTATTATTGACTGAATAAGTCTGAGAAGTTTTAGCGTGTCCCTAAGGATCTGTGCATGTTGGCCTCTGCCTACCTTTCTCTCTCATTACCTTTTCATACACATTTACTCCAAAGTGCTCTGAGTGCTGGCCCCTGAACCCAGCATGCTTTCTCAACCCCATGGGCATTGTTTACTCTGCATGAGATGCATTTCACCTTTTCTCCACCCACAGTGCTTCTATTTCATCCCTAAAGACCCACATTATATTCCTCTTTTTCTGAAATGTAAACAAAAAATTACCCTTCCTTCTCTAAGCATGTAAGGAGCTTACTGACATCACTACATCTGTGATACTTATCCTATATTGCCTTCCACCACAGTTATGAGTGGGTGTTTTATCCCTCCCACCAGGTATTAAGCTTTTAAGAGTGGGACTCTCAAATCAGATTTGAATGCCCTACGGAAGCTTCTGGCCTTCTGCCTTGATTACAAGGAATAATGACACAATAAATGAAAGGTTTGAAGTAGGTGAAAAAAACATTGTGTATTTAGAATGAAAGGATATTTTTCCCCTGGAGTCTTATGCCTGTTCAATCGCTCATACACCAAATAGCCAATAAAATTTTAGAAATGATAGAATGTTACTTCCAAGGTGGAGTCATAAAAGACTATGGTACTTCAGTTCTATGGAGTAGTTCCATGGTACTAAACTGTGGTTTCCTGGCAATGCCAGCATCCACATGTCTGTGTCTGCTACATGAGGGAGCCACATCAGACATGGCTCCTTTAGACCAAGGCAAGACTTTGGACAATAGCAGCTTCAGATGACTTCTGTGAGACCTGAGCCCCAATCACCTAGAATTGTATAAGATAATCTTTGTCTATAGTAATTTTAAGACCCTAAATTTTAGGGGATATTTGTCATACAGCAATAGATAAGTAACACAGACCATAGTGGTGATCCTGTAAGTACAAGAAAGCCTAAAAATCTTTTTTTAATATAATACTTTTTATTGATGTTTTGTATATCATTTTTCAGTTCAATTTAGACATATTCCCCTTCCCCTTCCCCTCCCCCAACCCCACTCCAGATCATGCATTCTGCCATACCTGTCCTGCATCTTTCTCTCAGTCCTTTTAAAGTTTTTCTCTACAAAGGTTTATTGTTTTGGACAGAATTTAACTATATCAGTCCATTCTTTGACCAAGTCCTTATGTTGTTGTGGTTCCCTCCCAATTGTATTGCTCCAAAATATGCCCATATAAACATCGTATATGTCCTCCAGGAATAAACTGTATGTTAACTCTGATATATGTTTAGGAGTTCACATTTTTCCCTTTAATTTTATATTACTCTAAAATATCGATATATACCTCCCACCCATATACATTAATTACCATGTCTGAAAGTATGTGGTAAGTTAATTCTAGGGCTCATTAAGAGATTCACATTATAATATCACAGTTGCTAAGTCTAAAAATCTTAATACTGGTTTTGGGGAGAAAATGAAAATAGGAATGGGAAGTAATAAGAAAACCAAAAGAGAAAATACTCCAGAAATTTAAATGCCCAAGTTATAATTTCAAGGTTTTCCTTTGCTAAAAATCCATTAGTGAGAGAAGTTTTGGAAGTCTAGATCTGTGTACATGTTTCTGATGGATGAACCAGGACCTCTGAGCTTGTTAGTAATTTTAATGATCAAGCAGGCATAATACTAGTTACCATCATTTGTTTTACATTGCTACATTCTAGAAATAGTTCTAAGATATTACTGACAACCCTAAAATATAGATGCTCCTATTCCCATTTTACTGAAGGTGACATTGAGTCCCACAAACCTGAAGTAACCCACTTGAGAGTTTGGAGGTAAATGTTGGCAGGATTGGTTTCATATCCTGGCAGCTTGGGTTTAGAGCTCACACCATCATGATCTTGTATGCAACATTATGCTTCCTTTAAGAACTGAGCACTTCACAGAAGCTGTTAAAGTACTAAAGTTGGCATATTGAAAAATTAGTCACTATGATTAAATCCTAGACTGGCACCAGAAACTCTCACAAGGTTAGAAACTGCTCTCCTGTTTCCTTTGGTAGGTGAAATTGTGAAGCTGAGAGGTTGCCTCCTCTGAACACCCTCTAGAAACACTCAGAGCATCTTGAGTGTATTTATCTCCAGCCTAGTGGGATCTGAAGCATCCTTCTATTCAAGTTGGGTGTGCCAAAGACTGATGTTTGAATCCAGACTGCAACTGTTGATTTTTTAAATACAATAAAATCCAGTACACTTTTGTTGAAGTCTAGAAGAAGCATGGCAAATCAAAAGGCAAAATGCAGGTTGAAAGACATTTTTATTCACCGTGTTTTTGACAAATTGTGTTCAAAATTCTGAGGTGAGCATGAAATCTTTACAACCTCCCCTTAGGGAGCTTACGCTTCCCTTCCCTCAATGCACTTTTACTTTCTGAGATGTCTGCTATATTTGCCTTGCTATATATCTCTCCCCACCCGGCACAGACATGAACAAACAAGAAAACATATGTAGTGTTTGTGATGGCTTCTGTTTGTTTTATATATAGGGTCCCAAACATTACCCTATCATTCCTTAATTACATAGTATAGATATCCCATCAATTCAGTGGACTAAAAAATTCATTGACAAAATTTCAGTCTCAACTGGGCATAGTGGTATACACCTTTAATCCCAGCACTCTGCAGGCAGAGGCAGGCAGATAACTGTGAGATCAAGGCAACCCTGGTCTCCATATTGAGTTCCAGGATAGCTGGTACTACAGGGAGACCTTGTCTCAAAAAGACAAAAGTAAGTAAAATCAATTTATTTATTCTACCATTTATTCTACTTTTCCTGGTGATAGTCAACTCTTCTTTCTGTATTTATTCACAAAAAACATCACAGTTAACGTGTGTACCCATGGCCTACACTGTGCTTCTCTTTCCAAAGGGAAAATCTCCATAATTGGATAATTGGGCCATGGATATATGTTTCATTTAGTTTTTTAAATGTATTTGTTTTTATTTTGTGTACATGAGTGTTTTGCCTGCATATAAGTGTAAACATGCATGCAATTCCCATAGAGGCCAGAAGAGGGCAATGGATCCTCTAGAACTTGAGTTAGGGATGATTGTTAATCACCATGTGGGTGCTGGAAACCAAACTTAGGTCCTTGGCAAGAGCAGCCAGTGCTTTTAATCACTGACCCATCTCTCCGTCCCATTTTAAATTTTTAATAGAAAATTCTGGATTACTGTTTGTAGAGAGGTTGTACTATTTTATGTTGCCAAATGTCAAAGCAGTATCAGAGGATATCAGGCTCTCCATATCTTTGCCCTTACTAGACCCCTTAATTCTGTAGCTTGAACTATTTTGGTAAATGGAAAAAGATGACTTCTTGTTGCTTTAATTTCATTTCCCTGTTAATAAGGTAATGTATTTGCAACATTTATAGATGGCTCTGATGGTAAAATGGGGAGAAAGAGCATCCCCTAGAGGGTTCATAAAAGAATTTAAGAATGGACCCAAATGGAAACTTTAGGACAACTGTACTAGAATTTTAAAGAAAAATCCCCAGGACAAGCAAGCTGGTAATTTCAGCATTTGCCTTGAGGAGGATGATTCAGGGCAGAAGAGAATAAGTCATGAGGCCATGAAGATTTAGAGCCTGCATGGCGGTCAGACACATAGGGCTGGTATGTGTCTGCATCATGGTAGCCCCATGGTGAAGAGAAGGAAGCTTCAGAGAAAAAGTAAAGAACTACAAGAGTCTAGGGCAGCCCAAAGTGTTAAAGAAAGCATGTTTAGAAAAGGATATAAGAGGAAAAGGAGAGATGATGCTTCTCTGAACAATGTAGAAAAACAGGCAGATTTAAAGAAAGCTGCATGTCTATGACTGAGTCCAGAAGCACTGTCCTAGGATGGAGGTGGACTTCAAGGCAGAAAAAGTTCACTATCTCATGAACACACTTGGTATTCTGCCCATCTAGTTAGCATGACTTAAGGTCAAGCTGCCTATAGGGGTAATCCTATGACCACGTGCTTGACCAGTGGAACTGGAAAGGTGGGTCTTCCAACAGACAGACTAGAGATTCTGTATTCTTGACCAGTTAATCTTATGGTTCTATTTGCTCCTCCAACAATTGTTTTCCTCGCTATTATTTCTTACTATTCTGCATCTTTCTTTAAAGAATTTTTTCTTATCAATATGTAGAATCAAATTGTATTACCATTTTGGCTACAAATAATGGTTTCCAATCAATCAGCTGTATTTTTTTAATTGTATGCTGTATAATGCCACCCAAATACTTTTATTCTCAGGTAGTAAAAGGGCTCTATTTTTTTCTCTATTGCTTCTTCTGAGCTTGATCTCTGAGGGAGATTCCTGCAAACCCAAAATTATATACTATTTTTTTCTAAATTTTCTTTCTTGCTTATTTCTTTTTCTTTGTTTTTATTACTTATCAATATTTGAACATATTCACCATTTTAGTCTAAACACTGTACATTTTCCCATCTCATCACTTATTTTTTTTCAACCTTAGGATATTTTTTGACAGTCCCATACAATGTGTTGTAATACAATGTGTTGTAATTCTATTTGTCCCGTGTTGCCATTTTATTTCCCTGCCACTCCTACAGAAGCGTTTTCCTTAGCCAGTTCCTCTCCTACTTTGACACCTTGTGTTTTTATGTAGGTGGCCACAGCTCGTATATGCTTATGATTCCAGTGAGCATGCCTTATCCAGAAGACAGCACTTCACACCACTCCTCCTCATCCTCCAGATCTTACAATCCACCTCTTCCACAGCACATCCTGGGCCTGGGAGGGGGCGATAGAGATGTCTTGTGTAATGCTGAGTACTGTTTGCTTATTCCCAGCACAATGACAAGTCTTTTTATTAACCTCGCCCATTTCAAAGAGAACTCTCTGACCTGCAGTTTCCCCCAGACCCATTAGTGCATCTCCCAACTTGCCCCAGAGAAGCTTATTCTTGCATCAGATGGCAATTAACACAGAGACCTGGGACTGACCAACATTCAGAGAATAAGAAACTATGGAATGCTCAGCCCTAAATGGTGCACACCTTTCCTCCCAAGGCTCAGGGTCATTACCAAAGAGGTGCAGAAAGTTTGTAAGAGCCAGAGGTGGTAGACATACACAAGAAAATCCTATCATCTAGCCACCACAGAGTAACCGAACCTATGGACCCACAGCACTGCACAGCATTCACAAGGCTTCTGCAAGCTCTGGCCAGACAAAAACCCAACATGGATGGGGGAGTTGGGCAAGAAGCCCCAGCCCTAAATGAGGATCTAAAGGCAATAGAAAGCTGCTCAGAGAGGGACAGTCAATTTCCTTTAGTGTAGGTTAACCAGACTTCAAGGATTAGACCTTTATTCAAGAACATATGAGGAACTAGAGATTGAGCTCAGGAATCTACAAGGTGGAAGGAAGAAGCAACTCCCACAAATTGTCCTCTGACTTCGACATGCACACTACTGCACACACATGCTTACACACATGCTTACACACAGAGAACAAAATGTAATAAAAAAAAGCAATGGTGATGTCACCTGTAGGAATTCACACCCATGGTGATGTCACACAAATGAACTCACAGCTATGGTGAGGTCAATCATATGAACTCACAGATAAGAATGGTGATGTCCCTCTTAGGAACTCACAGCCATGGTGTCACTCATATGAACAGACAGCCATGGTGATATCAGGAAAGGACAGGTATGGTTGTGTCACTCATATGAACACAGCCATGGCCATGTCACACAAATATACTCGCAGCAATCGTGGTCACTCCTATGAAATCACAACCAGAGTGATACCACTAATAAGAACTCACAGCCATGTTGAATTCACTAGTATGATCCCCCACCCATGTTGATGTCACATATATGAACTCACAGCCATGTTAATGTCACTCATATGAGCTCACAGCCAAAGGGATGTCAAGCTATGAACCGACATCCATTGTGAAGTCATTATAATTAACTCACAGCCATGGTAATGTCAAACATATGAACTCATAGCCATGGTGATATCACTTATATGAACTCAAAGCCATGTAATGTCACACACATGAACTCACAGCCATGGTTATGTGACTCCAATGAACACTCATCCATGGTGATTTCACTCATTGAACTCACAACCATGATGATGTCACTCTCATGAAATAACTCAGTCATATTACTGACAGCCATAGTGATATCACTAAATGAATGGATAGGCATGGTTATATCACTCATATGAACACAGCCATTGCCATGTCACACAAACATACTCAAAGTAATCATGATGTCAGTCACATGAATTCACAACCAGGGTATTACGTGAATATGAACTCACAACCATGGTGAATTCACTAGTATCATCTCACACCCATGGAGATGTCACATATATGAAGTGATAGACATGGTGTCACTCACATGAATTCACAGCCATGGTGATGTAATTCATGAACTCAGAGTCATTGTGATGACACTCAAGTGAAACCATAGCCATGGGGTTGTCACTCATATGAATTCAGATCCACATTTGAACTCAGATATCACACATTTGAACGGACAGCCAAGGTGATATGAAGAGTGTGAACTCATAGTCATGATGCTGTCACTCCAGGCACGGTAATGTCACAGATATGAACTAAGAGCTTTGGTACTATCACTCACATGAACTCACAGCTGTGGTGATTTCATCCACATGAACCCACAGCCATGGTGATATCACTCACATGAAATAACTGCAGTAGTGATGTCAGCCACAGGAACTCACAGTGATGGTGATGTCTCTACAGGAACCCATAGCCATGGTGATGTCACTCACATGAACTTGCAGCAGTGGTGATGTCACTCCTAAAAACTGACAGCCATAGGAGTGTAGTCATATGAACTCACAGCAATGACGATGTTAGTTGTATAAATTCACAGCTGTGGGGTATTCAAAAACATAAATTCACAGACATGGTGATGTCGCTGATATGAACTTACAGTCAAGATGATGTCACCAATATGAAGTTAAAGCAATGGTGATGTCACTTATAGGAATCCACCACCATGGTGATGTCACACAAATGAACTCAGAGCTGTGGAGATGTCAATCATATGAACTCACAATCTTGTTGATGTCAGTCACATCAACTAATAAGAACGGTGATGTCACTCTTATGAATGCACAGCCATGGTGATGTCACTCATATGAATGCATAGCCATGGGGATGTTAATCTATGAAACAAGAGCCATTGTGATGTCACTAAAATTAACACAGCCAAAAAACAAAGCATATGAGGAGCACAGACTAGAGTTGATAGGCCTTAAAACAAAGAAAAATAGTAGCAGAAGATTTGAAGGGGGTAGTTGGGTAGAGGTGGGGACAAGAGAGGGGATCTGAATGTGATCAATCAATACATTTTTTAAAAAATATTATAGAACTATTGGAGCAAAAAGCCTTCTTTGACCAATGCTATGAGCAGTCCCAGTAAATGAGTACAAATATAAATATATAGAAGGCAATTTGACCACATGTCCACTTACCAAAATACCATTAGTTTGTTCCCACCTAGGACCTGTCACCTCTCTAGCCAGGCATGTATTCCACCTCATGGCGTGAACCTCAAGTCCAGTCAAAAAGTAACTGGCCACGCACAAAGCAGTCACTATTGCAGCAGTGGATATATGGTAAAATTTTCAAATCTTCAAATATTTCATCGTTTAATTTGGACGACATTCCTTTTCTTTCTATATGATGGTGCTGTCCTCCCATTATTTTTTAGCTGCCAATTTGGAGATGGGGAATTTTATGCTAGTCTTATTTTCTTTTTAAAATTTTTTATTTTTTTAATTTTATGTGTATGGAAACTGTAGAGATGGCTCAGCATTAGTTAAGAGCACCAGCTGCTCTTATAGAGGACTCAGGTTTGATTCCCAGCACCCACATGACAAATAACAACTGTCCAGAAGTTCCAGGGTAATCCAATGTCTTCTTCTTATTCTAAAAGAAATTGCACAACACAGGTGCACTTACATACATGCATACAATATAACTCATACACATAAAGTTAAAATAATAATAAAATATTTTTAAAAATTTTTATATGTATCAGTATAATGCCTACATGGATGTAGATGCCCACAGAGGTCAAAAGAGGGCATCAGATCTCCAGGAACTGGAAGTACAGGCAGTTGTTAGCCACCATATGGGTGCTGGGAATGGACCCTGGATCCTCTGCAAACCCAGTCAGTGTTCTAACCACTGAGCCATCTCCATAGCCCTTTAGTTTCCTTTTTAATGAACTGAAGAGTCATATATTTCTTGGAGGGATATTCCTGAAGTCTTGAATAATAGCTTTCTTTTTATTATCATAGTTTCATAATTTCATCAAAGGGTTGAAGACATTTCTCAGTGGTAGAATGTTTGCCCGGTATATGAGAGACCCTGAGTTCAGCACTAGAAAAAACTCTCCACTACTAGGAAAATAATCAGTATCTAGATCTGTGTCTATTTTCATTAATTTGGGGTTCCAAGAAACCCCTCTGGCTTCCACATGCACAGGTGTACCTATAAATATCCAAACACACATTCACATAAGTACACACATCATGCACACACATGTTACTATTCTTGTTACAGTGCCAGACTACTGGAAGAAAAAGAGCACACAGACTCCAGGTTCCAATTAGCTGAACTGGGTTTTTAATTTGGACTGGTACAGCCTCAACTCAGAGGCAGGTTAGGCTTATAAAGGCAAATACAATTCACTGGTAAATCTTTGAGAAATTCCAATCTGACAATAAAAACCTCAGTTCCTGCCTGCTGCAGGATTACTAAAATAAGAGGTGGGTGGGCTGCAGAAAATTATAAAAACCATTGACAAAAGATAAGATAGTTAGGTGACTATCATGGAGAGGGGATTCTGAAGGTCTAGATAACCAACTGGCTCTTCCTGGACTTGTTTTGGGGTTGGGGTTTCAGCCATTAAGATAGACACTAAAACAAAATGGAATTACCTAGGCAGTGGACATATTCTATTACTGTTTAAGTTTTTAATTATCATTAAGTCTCTTCTAATCCCCTCATTCCTCACATTCTTTCTGGTTGTTGCTCCAAGTCTGTGAACTTTTGACTTGTGACTTCCCTCACAAAGATCTGCCTGCCTCTGCCTCTGGAGTGCTGGGATTAAAGGCGGGTACCACTGCATCCAGGCTTCCCTGTTTTTACTCTGTTGAGTTAGCTGATTTTCACCTGGATCTTCCAAATCACAAATCTACTTTCAGTAAGTAACCATCATTTGTTTGTTTGTTTGGTTTGTTGTTTGGTTGGTTGGTTGCAAGTTTTTTCTATGTTTAATTTCAAAGAATATTATATGCAATCTTGTCATATCTCTGAGTATTTCCTATCTTCTTTCTAAAAGGTTCTTTGAACATATCCTCTACCTTAGTAGAAATTGATGATAGATGCTCATCTGGAAAGACTCTGTGTGGCTTGCATGGGGTGACTTTTATTTGTCCTGAGCATGCACTACTCCTTACCTCTCCACATATCAAGCTGCCCAAGTCTCTCATCTAGGGGAAGACCACAAAGTGGGTCTTAATGTTCAAAGGCAAATAAATACCAATTTATATAATTGTGTTAAAGGCATCTCTGATGGCCCACTTTGTTTTCAAATAGGAGAAGCTTGCTAAGTAGTTTTGATGTGTACCGGAAGTTTATTCTGTTGAGAATATCAGCATTCTAACATAAATGTTGGTTTAAATGGAGGCAGAGTCAGGATCTAGATGTGACTCAATAGCAGGTAGAAAACTGCAGTTGACTCACCATGGCTGATATCATAAATTAATGTCACTAGTTCAGGATATTGCTCAAATTTTTCAACTTCTAAAATAGTCTAGCCAAATGAGAACAGTATTAAAAGGAACATGCTGACATTTATTTTAAGGGGAGGAAGGGGAGATTATTAGCCTTCGTCTTCATAGTATGTTTTTTAAGAGAATTTTTCTTTCTTTTTGAACATAACCTCTATTAACTACTGATGGATTAGAATCTGAGGGGAAAGACAGCAACAAAGTAAAACAGAATTCTTCAACCAGGAAAAATTTCCCAGTTCTGGCTACAGACCACAGCTTGGCCTTGGTTTGACGGTTATTCTTATTCCAACAAGACCACTCACAGTGTGCCTTATCTTCCATTATGCTAAGAAACCAATTACGCTAAATAGTATTGCCTAAAGGGGTTTCTCAGAGTGACTGGAGAAAGATCAATGCAATAACCTAGGGCCTTAAATATCAATATTTATCACAATTTTCTCAAAATAATACTTTATTGAATATCATCTTTCAAAACATAGATTAAACAGTTAACATTTATAACAGTATTCATACTGTGATCCTTTGGTGAGCAGCAGTTGAAAAACACAGCAGAGCAAGTAATAAAATATAAATACAAAATATTTACTAAAGTAATATTTCAAGGAAAACATGAGGTTCTTATCAGATCAATCCAAAGAGACTTATTTAACTGACTACAGCCTTTAATATAACTATCAATCAGATGGGCTGAACATTCAGTGCCTCCATTTCCCACATACTTCAAAAGCTACACATCTTTCTGACTTGCATAAATAATAAATTGTCCTTTGTACAAAGATGAGCCCATATTGTTCAATCAAAATGGAAGCCAAATGGAAAATTGTACCCCCAGGCAAGAAAGGGATGATATTCAGGAGATAAGGTATTTAAAACAAAATTAATGCTGTAAAATAACAAAGACAATCTTGAAATATGTACTGGGAAAATAACATCTAGCTTAGCATTAAGAAACCTGCCAAAAATCATGAGGTATTGAAATGTGTGCAGAATTCATCACAGGCAGCATGTCTTCAAAAGAAAGGGAAGTCTTGACCTAGTCATGACGATGACTTCAATTCTGGTGAAAGCTCCAAGTTCTCTTTCATTTTGTACCATTGGCATTATTGTGAGGATTTGAGCTACACACTCTGGGTCCAAAGGCTCACAGTGGATACAAGGTATTTCCCATTCAAGGATCATATTGAAAAGAGAGTTAGCCTCTGAATCTGTCCTGACAAAACCCTGACAGGGCCATAAACGTGAATGGGTCAACAGCAGATTGCTTCAACAAACACGGCCCTCTTCTTCAACTTTAACTGTGGCAAGAACACTAGAAAATCTGGGGGAAGAGGGAGTAGGAGTGGGGGGAAGGTCTTTAAAGAGCTGGGTTGATAGGAATACATTGGGTCCTCTACTGGCTACTTTACTCTGCACCCTCAAACAGAAGACACACTGCTCTCAGTTTCAAAATTGAACATTTCAAAAGAAATTAGGATTGTCCTAATGGCTTTTTCTTTGGACATTATTTTCCCAGGAACTTAAATATTTAAGACAAAACACAAATATCCACAGCCTCGCCATGGGCTGTGGCGCTAAGGCAAAGATCTTTTAGATAGAACATTGTCTCTAATTCCAGTGGTGTGTGAGGGCAGAGTTGTAATACACAAACCCAAGCTTTAGCCTAGAAATAAAAATAAAGCAGGTGGTCTTTCAGCCTCTTTGGTTTTAGATCCTTGTGCTAGACAGCTTCAGTTGTCAACTTGGGTTGAGGGAACATCAACTGAGGAACTTCCTCCATTAGATTAGCCTGTGGCCACGTCTGTAGGCCATTTTCTTGATCCTTGAGTGGTGTAGGAGGGTCTAACCCACTAGTGCCACCCCTAGGAAGGTGGTCCTGGGTTGTATAAGAAAACAGGCTGAGCACAGGTTAGGGGAGCAATCCACGAAGCAGCATTCCTCTATGGCCTGTGCTTCATTTCCTGCCCTGAGCTCCGCCTTGGCTTTTCTCCATGATGAACTGAAGATAAAATAAACCCTTTCCTCCCCAAGTTATTTGTGGTCAGTGTTTTAATCTCGGCAATAGAAATGAACTAAGACAATCATTCAATATACTTTTGTTTTGTTTTGTTTTGTTTTGCTTTGCTTTGCTTTGCTTTGCTTTGCTTTGTTTTGTTTTGTTTTGTTTTGTTTTGTTTTGTTTTGTTTTGTTTTGTTTTGTTTTGAAGCAGAAGACTTTTCCAGAGTTTTGCCAAACCCACCAGAGCTCTTTTTTGGAGTTTGAGCCCTAAGCACCAGAAATGACAATATGTCACTCTTCCTTAGTTTGATTTCTCTGTGTAACTATTTGTGGGGTTTTTCTAGATGATAATACGAGTGAAGATCTGGATGCGGGTTTCCAGGGTCTTGAAGCTAAGTAACACAGCATGCTGTCTGCAGATCAGAAACGCACTGTCACATGCATAGCACTGTCAACAGGACTGCTGCTATAAAAAGCAGACTGCACTGGCAACATATGATCAAATACAAAATCTCTAAGACTTGTGGGTTGAATTTATTACTGTCTTCGCAGGGAAGCTGGTGAATTACATTAAATAGTTTCTACTCAGATGAAGCACTGAATCCTCTCTGAACGTTTACTAGGAAGACAGATTTAGGGGCCTATTGTTTTGGCTAAAGCTATAAGACCTTAAAAATCATTTCAGGGATGAGATGAGGAATGAACAGGAAGAACTCAACAAATCTATTTTGGCACCAGTGTTAGAATCCATTCTATGCACATTTCAAAGATCCAGTGACCTCCGCCGACTGAAGATGATTGCCAAGCACCTCGTGAAATCCTAACTGGACAAAGATCTTCATTCATATACTCTCAGGATAATTTAAACTCAGGTCATTCTCAAGCCTTTCCTTGTCTTCTTGAGTATCTCCTGAACAGTTTGAATCAGGAAAATCTTCTTGAGTGAGTGTGAGTTCTGTAAGCATCACAATTTACCTCTGTTCAATATCATACCCTAACCCTGACTATCTACTACTCCCTAACTCTTAGACCATGCTGCAAGTCTATTTCCATGGACCTCTGATCTTCTAGGCATTAGTAAAGTCAATAATTTTGTATTGCCACAGGTTTTTAACTAAAACCATTGTGAAGAAGTCTACATCACCTTAAATTATGCAAAATATAGCCTTGTAGGCAACAGTAAGACTCAAGAACCAGCTCAGCACCAACCACCAAGCACCAAGCAGCTTTTTTTTTTTTTTTGGTCTTTTTGAGACAGGGTCTACCTTCAGCCCCAGCTGTCCTGGAACTCACCTTGTTTCTTATTTCAACACAAATTTTTGTAAGCATTTATAAATCACCACAAAGTGAATATTATATTCTAAAGTATAAAATCAGTCATAAAGCAATGTCACACACACACACAAAAGTAACATTAAATGCATGACTATCTTTCTTTTCCCCATCAGCTCAGGCTCAGCACTCAGGAAGCAGAGGCAGGTAGATCTCTGTCAATTTGAGACCAGCTTAGCCTACAGAGTGAGTTCTAGGGCAACAAATACACAAACAACAAACAAAAAAAAGCAAAAAAATAAACAATGAGATGCAGATGAACATATTAGAAAGGGGTCTTCAATTCTATGTAGAAAAAGCTGTGGGCCAGGCAGGGTGGCGCATGCCTTTAATCCCAGTAGAGGCAGAGGCGGGCAGATCTCAGTGTGTTCAAGGCCAGCCTCGTCTACATAGTGAGTTCCAGGACAGCTGGGGCTACAGGGAGACCCTGTCTCGAAAAGACCAAAAAAAAAAGAAAAGAAAAAGAAAAAGGAATAACTACTATGGTTACCTAGTATGCAACTGCCTTGTTTGCTAAAGCACCTGTAATAAAACTTTGTTAAAAAATTTTTAGCTGCTGCCTCAAGTGTCTGCCATCTGCAAATATGCCTGCAGAAGGAATTTCCTTTCAGTGATCTTCGAGCTCTAAGCACCTGTGCTGCATAACCAGCAATGTGGTAGTCATTTGGGAGATGTATACATTTTGTAAGGGGTCTTAATTCAGAGCTCAAGTTCTTAGGGAGATAACCCTGCTTGAGTCCACTAGCTTTACCAGTTTCTCCATGTGAGTCTCTTGATGCCTTCTCTCTGTGTGGCTGGTCCCATGCCTCAAGTGTTACCATAACAGCACTACCATGCCCAGCTCCATTAGTTTTTAAAATCAGATTGTATTTCAAGATTTCCATCATTGAAAGTGTTGTGTTCCTCTCATTCTACTATACAGTCTGCAGGTGGGAAGCCACCATGGACTCCACCAAGTGGATTTTCTTTTCTTTTCTTTTTTTTTTTATTTTAATGTAAAAATCATTTTATTATACAACAATCATACAGAATGCTTTTTATCTAAAAGAAGAATGGCTTCTTCTCCCTGTCCCCCTGGTGGTGATGCTATGATCTTCAGACTTTAAAAGAAACCCGAAGGTAATGCCCTTATTTGCAAAAGAGGTGACCCCCAGAAACACTGTCAAAATGACAAGGAATTGTTGGGAATGAAGAGGACATACAAAATGTTCTTCTGCCCATCACAATAAATACCATTTTTTCTATAAACAAAACAAAATAGTACTTCTCTGATGGGGTGAACAAAACTTACTTATCCACCAATAGGAGTCAATATAATTCTGATGGGTTGAAAATTTCTGTCCTTAATTACATTTAGCAAACACTCCATTTTGTTTTAAAAGTTAGGGGAATCGGCTGGGCATGGTGGTGCACACCTTTAATCCTAGAACTTGGGAGGCAGAGGCAGGAGGATCTCTGTGAGTTCAAGGCCAGCCTGGTCTACAGAGTGAGTTCCAGTGTAGCTGGGACTACTACAGGGAGACCCTGTCTCAAAAATACCAAAAAAAAAAAAAAAATAGACTAAAAGTTAGGGGAATCACCAAGATAGGCTCAGTAGTGATCATCCATGAATAATAGGGAATTTACTTGGGAAAACACATTCTCCATTTTAAACAGATTATAGAGAGTGCTATTTTTTTAATGCTTCTGTTTTAGGAAAATCACACTAAAAGTAAATAGGATAAAATAATTTACAGACTCCACCAAAACCCTAACTCCAATTTTCCTCTTTATGGAAAGTTTTCTTTGGCTAAGAATGGTATTCCTTTTCCTGCTCCTAGAAACTTGAATATTACTTGCTTCTTCTAGCTTCTCACTTTCTAGAAGACTCTAAATGAACTCAACATTCTTGCCTATAGATCAATAATGCCCAGGCTTCTGTCTTCCACATGCATGTTTCTGCCCACCACCTCTTACATCCCCATTCCCAAAGTTTCTCACTTTCTTTATTGCTCAATTTTAAAGTCTGCTGTCAATTTATATTATTATTATCATTATCATTGTTATTATTACTGTTAATGGGTGTGTGTGTGTGTGTGTTTGAGAGAGAGAGAGAGAGGAGGAGGAGGAGGAGGAGGAGGAGGAGGAGGAGGAGGAGGAGGAGGAGGATGGTAACATGTACGTGTGCATGCCACAGAGGACAACATAGTGGAGTCAATTCTCCCACCTTTAGGATCAAACTCAGGTCCTGGGCTTCCTTTTACCCACTGTTAAAGCTCAGATTTCTCAGCCCGGCTTGAGGACACACATGCTAAGCCTTTTGAAAGAGTTCTGACAGAACATTTTACCATCATTCTCTTGGGAGTCACCAGGGGAAACAATTCTTCCTGGTGTCATATTTTATCACTTTCTGGTGTAGGTGTGCCTCTTCCAGAAACAACACAGGCACACACACACACACACACACACACATGCACACACCTTACTTGCCTCCTTTAGCAAGAGTGGTTCATCGAGGCTGCAGAGGTGCTTGCACTGTAGCAGAGTCCTTTGCTGTCTCTCAACAACCTCCAAGCCCCTATCTCCTAGAAGCTTGACAACAAGGCTTTGTGGCTGACTTCTCATTGTCTCTAAAATCTGTTCTCCCTCTCTTTCAAAACAGTAGTTTGACCTAACTGCACAGTTTTCTGAAGACCTTAAATCCTGTTGCAGTTGAATGCATCCATATCACTACCTGGCTGGTGGGATATGAGAGGAAATGATGTGTGTTTCTTCCAGACCTTATTTGTAAAACAATTGGGTACACAATGGCCTCACTCCTTTTCCTCTTCCCCTCCTCACTGGTTGCCTGGGAGATGGAGAAAATGGAACTGCTGTCTTGGAACCAGATGAAAGCCTGAGGTTGAGACTGACAGTGATCCTACCACCATGTGCTGTTAGATGAGAGAGAAATAAGCTATTCTATTTCATCCACTGTATTTTAGGCTGTTTTTTAAGCAGCGGTTTTAGGCTGTATAACAGCCATTTCACCTTCCACATACATATTTTTCAAATCTTACAGGCACTAGAGCTTAAGAAAAATAAATACCTGAACCCCTAATAATATCCTTGATTATATAATTTTGTTATAAAGTACCTAAATGGAAGCTAATAATAGCTCTATAGCCCTATGTGGTCAATCAAGAAGCAGACAACAATGCTTATAATGGCTTTGTTTCTGTTCTGCATTTCAAATTCAGGAAAGTTCTCCAAGACTTGATAGTCTTCCATTATGTCTAATCTAACACAGTATCCTAATGCAAGAGACCTGTCCAGGAATTTTCTTTAGTGAACGAGATTATCTGAAGATAGAAATGACTATGTCTCCCTTCAAAAGTTATAGCCATAACCTCCACCCCCCCAATCATATATTCTAAAAACAAAATCTGAGAAGAGGAATTTGATGAGCAGTTATGAAAATTGCTCCCCTATCTCTTTGAAATTGTTTTTTCCTTTAAGGTGTCCTCAAATTTTCCCTTACCATTTAAGGACCAGTGATATACACAAATTGAACCAGGAGACTCTTCTTTACTTGTAAATTCTGAGTTCTTCTAGCCATCCAAGTTAAGGGACAGTATCTTCTCTGTGGGATACACAGGTAGATCTGCCTTAGTCTACATGGCTAACGAAAGTGTCAACCACTTGCTATCAACTAAAGAACTATTCTATCTTAGAAAATTATTTCACGTTGATTTCCCCTTTCTACTTCCTTCCTAAAGAATCCTATACCACTGTATCATGTCAAATACATCATGCCCAAATGGGACTAATAACAATTACTAGGAAGCTTCTTGTGCTAAAGGAAAGAGAAAATATGAGGAAACTGTTATAGCAATTATAATCCAGGGAATAATATGATGGTGCCGCTTCCAGCACATGGACAGACTGTCCTGGAAAGGTCCTCTTCTAGAAGATCAGAGACAAGAAGGCAGCAATTCTTCTCCATTATCCTCAACTTCGAGTAGCATTGCTTTTAACTATTGTATACACCTCAGTCTCATTTGAAATGGTGATCAGTGACACACACACAGAAATGCTTTACCAAGTAGCTTTTGAAGCATAAGAAACAAAATGTAAATTTGTTCTACACTATCTCAACATCTGCTTCTAAAACTTAAGATGCCTTCTAGGAACATGTTAGCTTCATTTTATCTCTTTTACCAACTTAACGCCTCATAACAACAACCCAGATATCTTTATGTTGCTCCACAAATTACTCAAAGAAGCCACCCTCTCATTCCCTCCAAAAGAATTTGTATTGTTTAAGTAATATCCTATAGATCTGAAATACATCGTTCTGTTTCAGTGATATTCAGTCTATACCAATCACAACCAATACACATTGATTTCAATATGTTTCACAATCTGTCCTGCATATGGCATTTTACTAAACATTCACAGTAAATG
This sequence comes from Rhizomys pruinosus, assembly GCA_009823505.1. NCBI lineage: Eukaryota > Metazoa > Chordata > Mammalia > Rodentia > Spalacidae > Rhizomys > Rhizomys pruinosus. Next base: position 191,576 of record VZQC01004135.1, on the reverse strand, counting down.
GAAGAATACACAGCATTTTTCAGCACTAAGTACAGGGTAAGAACAAGTATTGTTCTTTGGTTCCTTGTGTTGTGACTGACACAAAATGTAGGTAAGTTAATATTCCACACAATGACAAGACACATGGAATCATTCTAAAGAGGTACAACCATAATTGAGTTCACTATGCCTATAGCCGTGTTAACTCTCCAGGAAGGTATTTTGATTCTTTTAATATATACTCTTATCCGACTTAATTGCTCTACCTCAGTCATCCTAATGAAATGTTCTCTGTGGACAAGAGATGTGTGAAACCCATACCTTAACACCAAAATCATTGTTGTACTCTGGTTTACCACCTATTCTCTCTTAAAGTTGAACAAGGAATAATCAACTCCATAAAGAAGACACAAGCCTATGTATTAACTCACACTCACAGAGTATAGGCTTTTTGTATTTATCTAAGAAGCAATTATTGAGCATTCACTGCAAACTGCCCTCCCCTCTCCATACCAAGCAGTATCCTCTGCGAGGACCTGCAGTCTGCTCTCACTGAGCAGTGCAGAGCAGAGCAGCGTCGGCAGCTCTGCACCATGCTCTTTTGTTCAGCTTCTTTTTAATTCAGTGCTATCTGCACAGTTCACTAAATGATACCATGAGGGAAAAAGAGAATAGCCAAATTCTTTGAATTGTTTTCACAGTTAGGTTATGTAATACGAAAACTAATGATCCTAAGAATGTGTATTTTCATACATTATGATGTCTAAGTACTCCACTGCATACCGGGGTAGATAGGCTGGAATATAAAATACTTCCGGTAGGAAAATGAGGAGATGGAAAGAACACTGTTTTCCTGCTTTTAATAAGCCGGTCAAATAACTCAGTCTTAAAGGCAGCAGAGATTGTGTCAATGTGTGATATTCCTACTCTCTCTCTTCCTCCCTGGTGTCTCCAGGGAAATGAGTCACACCTGGTCACTGCCCTTCATAGAGTGTTTGATATTCTATATTCCCATCAGCCCTGCACAGCTAGGATGATGTCAGTATAATTGACACTGTTAGATCCCTGTTCTGCTTACATCAACTCCCCTTCGCTCAGGCATCAGATGCTTGTGAAGAAGGGGAGGGGGGCAATCATGATCTTAGCAACGAAGCCCTTGTCCCCAGGATCCTGTAAGGACATCTGGCACTTTGCTTTGGGGATTTCCAGTGCTTCCCGGAATTCTGGCTGGATTAAAACACTGTTGCTGTTAGTCGAAAAGAAACTCCTCCAAAAACAAACAACAAGAAAATTGTTTGCTGGATGTAGGGTGTAGTGGCACATGCCTTTGATCCCAGTGCTCCCGAGGCAGAGGCAGGTGGAGCTCTGTGAGTACAAGGCCAGCCTGGTCTACATAGTGAGCTCCAGGACAGTTGGGACTACAGGGAGACCCTGTCTCAAAAAGACCAAAAAAATAAAAATAAAAAAAGTAAAGCTAAATGAGGCCATTTTACCATCCTTCAGTAGACAAAAGTCTCTCTCTCTCTCTCTCTCTCTCTCTCTCTCTCTCTCTCTCTCTCTCTATATATATATATATATATATATATATTAATCTATATATATAAAGTTAGATGGAAAATAAAGATCTCTTAAGATGAATCCAGATAAAATATGTCAGTATTTCTTAAACTTACTTGCAAGATTAGAGCAGTTAAAGAAGAAATCCAATAGCACAATGAACTCAGACAGTTGTAAGCTATAGAGACATCCAGTAACATTGATTATCTAGGTAGGAGGCAGAGAAGAAAACTTTAAGAAAGGACCTAAAAGGGTATTTTTTGGAAAATGTTACAGTGGAACAGCCAGTAGAACTGCACCCCAGGCCGTAATTGCCAAATTATGACCCAACAATGAAGCATTAATGTCTACTCTTCCAGAGAAGATTCTACAAGTTATTGTATCTCAATTTATTTTTTGCAAAAGGCTTTTAGTCATTTTCTTAATATTTTAAATTTATTGACAATTTCATACATGTATGCAATATATCTTGATTATGTACACCACTGTTCCCTCTTCCACTCCTCTGAATAGACAGCATGGCCTTTCTCACATTTCATGTCTTCTTCTTGAAAACAAAATTTGTTTAAAAAAATTTAGCTCACTAAGTCCAACCAGAGCTGCCCAAAGCACATGGGTATGCGATCATCTGCTGGAGCCTGGGCAGCCTTCCAGCTGACATATCACTGAAAACAATGCTGCCTCTTCCTCCAGAAGCCACCAATTGGCAATAGCTCCTCAGCTAGGAGAGGGGTGTTATGGATCTCTCCCTCACTGATGATGAGGTCATCATCACATGCAGGTCTTGTACAAGTCCCATAGCTACTGTGAGCTCATGAATGCGACAGCCACCGTGTCATGCCCAGAAGACAGCATTTATCAGCACTATTTGCCACTCATATTATCCTTCTGCAATGTTCCCTGAGCCTTGAGATGCAGAGGATGTAGATGTCCTATTTAAAGACCACATGACCCTTTTATTCACAGCACTTTTACTAACTATATGTGCCCCCCCAAACTTCTCTGACCAAGGTTGAAAGCAGTACAAATCTATGGATATAAACATAGATATTTAGAAAACAAATTGACAACATGACCATTAATGTAAATGCTTTGATAGCTTTATAGCTGTCTTTCTGCTCATTTATTTATTAAATCAACTTATAAGAATTTCTTTTCTTTTCTCTCTCTCTCTCTCTCTCTCTCTCTCTCTCTCTCTCTCTCTCTCCTTTTTTGAGACAAGGTCTCCCTGTAGTCCCAGCTGTCCTGGAACTCACTATGTAGAGCAGGCTGGCCTTGAACTCACAGAGATCCTCCTGCCTCTGCCTCCCAAGTGCTGGGATTAAAGGCATGGACCACCATGCCCTGCTAATAAGAATTTATGTAGGATGCCCTTCTCCATGACACTTAGAGCCAAGTGAGGGAGGTAGGTAAGTAAGCAGAGACCAAATTACTGTGTGATAATTACTCTCATAATAAGAGAATAGAAAACCAGAGGGGAACTCAGCCTGGACCTCTAACATGGGAAGAGGTCCTCAGGGGTGGCTTGCTGACTCTTCATTGTTTTGTATTGGAATTCAAGTGATACTTGTAATTCAAATCCTCATGTTTAACAAGTAGCCCGATATGTTCCAGACAGTTCATTTGTCTCCCAGCTTCCTAAGTCACACTGAGTATGGGTATCCTACACAAGAAGAAATGGATGTCCTGCTTGGCCTCCACGGTAGAGAAAAAAGAGTAAGTTCTCTCTTCAAATCTCATTATATGAATGGGTGAGGACTGGTGGCTGAGGATATCTAAAGCACCATGTTGCTCTCCTTCCCCATAAAGATGTTTCTGTGTTAGATTCTAACTCCTTACTTAACTGGTTTCTTACTTTCAGATGACAGAGCTCAGACTGACCTGTAGCTCAGTGGTAGAGAACTTGTCTCACATTCAGAGACTTTGAGTTTAATCCTCAGTACCACACACCAAAAAATGATGGTGCCCATTTGAGGTACTTTTTTTTTTTGGTCTTTTTGAGACAGGGTCTCCCTTTACTCCCAGCTAGCTTGGAGCTCTCTATGTAGACCAGGCTGACCTTGAACTCACAGAGAGCTACCTGCCTCTGCTTCCCATGTGCTGGAATTAAAGGCATGTGCCACCATGCCCAGCCTGAAGGTACATTTTTTTAAACAATTTTATATGCTATTTACTGTACAGAACTTCCTACATGCCCTTGCAGTCTGACTAACACCTGGAATAAAACAAGCACTCAACACACACTTCTGTTGACTATTTCAGAACTTTCCATCTCCTGATTTTAATTTTGATATTACCTCTGTAGCTTAAAGTATTGTTTCCTAACCCTTTTCATATACTAACCCACATAGGAAATAATCATGCTCTGAAGTACTCTGTGGTAGATGGGAGAGGCTGTTCCCGTCTGCGGGCACTTTCCGAGTCCCCAGACACTGTATTCACATGCCAGAAGTGTCACTGGAGATGTGGGGTATCCCTCCATGGTCGCCAGATGATACTGGGGAAATCAGGGCCCTCCTTTGAGGTTCTTAGTCTCATTGATAAAAGAAGTTAAGAAAGGACTCAAATGAAAGCTCAAAGACAATTCTATTGGAGTTTAAAGAAAAATACTCTAGGGCAGGCAAGCTATAAACTCAGCAGCTGCCGAGAGGAGAGGGGAGGAAAGAAGGAAGAGGGATGGAGCTCAGTGGTGGAAGGCAGCATCATAGCAGGGAGGAAGGACTTAACAGAAAAAGTAAAGAAAGGAGCAGAAAGGCATACTTAGGTTCTGGCCAGCATCTGAAAGAAAAGGGGAAAGTTATACCTTTCTAAGTCAGGACTCAAAGGGATAGGCCAATCAGCTGAAACTCACAGCAGCTTGGCTCATAAGGACCGCACTGGGGATGGGGCTTAGGAATTCTAGGAAGGAAAAGTAAAGTATCTCATTAAAGGAATCATTATTCACCTCTGTAGCATGGCTTAGATGAGCCTGCCCTTTTAGGGGTGGTCCCTTAGCTGGATGACTGACCCACCTAACTGGAATGTTAGTTCTCCTCCAGGCCAGAGATTCTTACTCTCCTGACCAAGAGTTTTACCGGAATGGGCCTTTATTGATGCTCCAACAAATCATAGGCTACCAACAAGAGCTAATGCTAATTCCAGACCCATCACTGGGGAAGCTTCTTCTGGTTTAGTAAGCTAGAGAAGAGCTATGGTTGTTTTTTTTTTCTACTTGGCTTTTTGTAGCCCACCTTTCCTTCTCAACATTTTGTGGCACTTTAATTTTTAACTGTTTTTTTAAATATTATTTTTGGAACAGCTGCTTTTGGTTGATGAAAAGTACAGTAGAACAGAGTCTGTGGGAAGTTTACTTTCCTCAAGAAAATAAACACAGAGTTATGGAACCCTACAATCTATTTACATGTTCAAAAGAATTGGGAAGTAGAGTCTTACACAGGTGGTTCACACCCATGTTCATATCAGCATTATGCACAATAGCTAAAAGGTGGAAGCAACCCACATGGGAAAATAAAATATGGCATGTGCATACAATGCCTTTCAAAAGGAGACTTTGACACTGGCCACAATATAGATAACACTTGAAGAAATTATACTAAGTGAACTTAGCTAGTCACAAAAGGATAAATAGTATGTAATTCTGCCTTATATAATCAGAAACCTAGATAGTCAGATACAGAGATGTAGACTAGAATGTTGGTTTCCAGGGGCTGGAGGAACCAGGCAACAGTGATATTATTTTATAATGGATATAAAATTACAGTTTTGGAAGATCTAAGTGTTCTGGAGACAGATGATGATAGTGATGGCAAAACAATATGAAGGTAGTTAACATAACATCTATAGTCTTAAAATTAGTTAAAATAACAAATTTTATGTTATGCATGTTACTATAATTTAAAAATGTATCCTTTTAATTTATATTCAAAACCTTCAAAATGATAACCAAACATATATAAGTATTTATGTAATGATTAATGGAAAGCTTGAATGCCTGCTCATCTGCCCAGATATTTTGAAATGCAGAGCAGAGATTTGTCAATAACCTTTCACTAGTCCCACTAGTCAGTCTCAGCTAATGATTACCACCCTTGGTATCTGTGATCCAGATGGATCCCTAACTCATTTCAGAATGGACCTCGACTTCTTTGTCCTAAGCACAGACTCATGGACTTTTTAATTCTCACTCTTGCCTTAAATTTTTAATAAAATGTCATTGATTAAAATTTAAATGCAAGCAAAAAAGCTTTGATCGACCTGCACTTACACTGATCAATTCTTCTAAGAAATGCAAAGCTCTAGTCTGGTGGCGAGAGAACATGGTTTTGAACGGGCAGGCTTTCATAGTGTACCTAACATTAGATTAACACATCTCTTAAGATGTGTCTCAGCAACCTAACAGACTTTAACATGACTCCATGACCTGTTCTTTTGATTACTTCACACCCTGCCTTTCTAAGGTAAAAATTATACATTGTTTTTCTCTCACTCAGCTCCCATGCTGTCTTTTGCACCTCCATTTCAGATGCTTAATTTAGAGCCCTGTTTCTCAGTCTTGGGCAGTAAAACCAAACTGAGGCCAAATTAAAGAAGTAATCTTTTTTTGGAGCGAGCAAAAGGAAGAAACTGGTTCACAAACATGGTCAGTCTGTAGACACAGAAACCTCTGTCATCAGTTAGGGAAAACAGCTGGCAGCATGATTACCCCAGACCTAAGCACTATTTTTTTCTCATTTTAATCTTGCACCACATGGTGGCTAAGAACTGTCTTTAAGCCAGGTGTGGTAGCCTTTAATCCCAGCACTCAGGAGGCAGAGGCAGGCATATCTCTGTGAGTTCAAGGCCAACCTGGTCTACAGGGCTATTTCCAGGCCAGCTGGGGCTACAGGGAGTTCCTGTTTCAAAAACACCCAAATAATAATAATAATAATTATTATTATTATTATTATTATTTCCTGCCACTTAATAGGACTTCAATAACATTCCACAGCACCAATATCTTCTGAGTCAGTAAATGATGTCAGATACTTGATAATCAGCTGCTCAGTAGAGAGAAATATAGGTGAGTAAAAGCTGATTATGCTAATTTCTACTTCATTGAGAGGTGGCCCTGATGGGTTGGGAAACAGTCCCTGAAAGAATCAATATCCATACCGATTAACAATAACTTGGGCAGGTAAAGAATAATCTTAGCTTTGTCTTAAGGAAATGGAGAGCTACTAAAAGTTGAAAGCAAGTAGGTCTGATCACATTTGTGTTTGAAAGGATCTACAATTTGAGATGAGAGCAGATTTTTTTTTCAAATCCAAAATCTTGGGTTAAGTTTTAAATGATAAAACTGCTTGTGGGGCTGAGGAGATGGCTCAGTCTGTAAGATGCTTGCTGCACAAGCATGAGAACCTGAGATGGATCTGCAGACCTCACATAAAAAGCCAGGTATGGCGGTGCACACCTACAATCCCAAGACTGGGGAGACAGAGACGGGAAGATCCCTGGTGCTTGCTAGCCAGGCAGTCAGGATCGTTGATCGCACCGAGGCGGAGACCTTGTCATCATTAACTATGCTGTCAGACTAGCTGCTGCTCAGCCATCGTTTCTCATCTCCTACCAGTAATTCCTTCTCCATTGTTGCACCATTGAACTTTATGTGTGAAAGCCTGATCATGTCATTCACCAGTTTGAAATCCTGCAACAACTGAAGCAATTTAACACTTAATTCCTTCTCATGAGTCCACATGACTTTTGACATCTTGGCCAAGCTGTCCTTTTAGCACCATCTCTCTTCACATCCACCATTGGCATGCCAGTTCTAGTCACTATCTCTGATTGATGAACTCTTTTTTTTTTTTTCCGGTCTTTTCGAAACAGGGTCTTCCTGTAGCCCCAACTGACCTGGAACTCACTCTTGAACTCTTAATCGAAATGTCAAACTCCTTTCTATGCCGTCTTCCCTGATACTAAGCAAAATGTGCCACATTCTTCCTCTGTGCTCTAAGACCACTTGGTATATATTTGACTTTAACTCACCACTTTGGATTCAGTTGTTCATTTACATGTCTCCCTCCTTCCCTCTACAACCAGCTCCTAATTCTGTTCCAATTGACCCCAAGATGAGTCTTATAGATTTCAAAACTTAAATTGCATACAAATTTGGGGGCGGGCGGTGGTATGGACAATGTAGAAAAGGAGTCCATGACCCATCAGAGGGAGCCATGACCCCCTAAAGGTTAAGTATCACTATCATGCTAGGCTGTATGCTTTTTTTTTTTCTGGTACAGAATCTACTTTATTCTTCATTGTATAACCAACCAGTTTATTGAAGAGTCTGATCTCAGTAGGGCATAAACATGAAATGGTTTTATTTTTCCTCTAATCCTTACTTTGAACTGTGTTCTCTCAAATCTGCCTTTCCTGCTCTTTAATGACATCTCAGTCAGATCTCATAACTTTCTGGTCTCTTTCATTTATTTAAAAGACATTTGGCTCCTGATTCAAATAAGCTAGTCCCAAAAAGACACCTTTGAAACAATCAGGAATTTAAACATGAACTAGTATGAAAGAATATCATGAAGTTATTGTTAGTATTATTTGATATAATAAATTCTGGTGATATCTCATTTTAAGCACCTTAGCTTTAAAGAAACATGTTGAAGTATTTTAGGATAAAAACTATACACTATCTGGTGCTTGACTTATATAATACTTCAAAGAAAATATAACATCAAGAGATTAAGATGGACCAAATGTTGATAATTACTGAAGCTTTGATATGGGTTAAAGGATAATCAGTAAGATTCTTTCTATTTTTTAAATATTCTATTTTTATTTTATGTCTTTGAGTATTTGCCTACTTGTATGTAAGTGCACCCCATGCATGCAATGCTTGCAGAGGCCACAGGAGGCCATCATATCCCTTAGCCACCGTGGGGGTACTAGAAACTGAACCTGAGTCTTCCGCAAGAGCAGCTAGTGTTCTTAACCACTAAACCATCTCTCCAGACCCAGGATTCTTTCTATTTTTATGTGTATTTGAAAATTTTCCTAATGAAGTAGGGATTTTTTTCCCTAAACTTATTCCAGTCCTATTTCAGACATCACTCTCAATTCATTTCTAATGTCATAATTAGTGTTTAACAGCTAGCTCTGCAGGAAAAAAGTAAAGAAAAAGAAAAATCCCTATTAATATCCTGTGCCAGTTTACCTGTGATAAATATCCCTCTCATTTTAAGCTACTAAGCCAATTTCGAGCTTCTAAGATGATGCCACTGATGCAGATGATGCAGAGCAAGGAAGAGATATGCATAGTACTGTGTAGGATTTCTACCTTCAGGCATGGTAGATAGAAATGGCAGCATAAGATAAAATAATTAACAAGTGGTGAACTGCTCAGTACCAACTGCCTGTGTATCAATACAACTGAATATACTCTGGTTTATCTTCAGATAATATCAATATATTTAACATATTTATTTCATTGCATGTTAAGAGAATGAATTTTTTAATACTAGCTGTATTACAGCTGACTCATAAGATTGCCAAGCATTTCACAGCCAGGCAGGTCATAGGTACTCTATGAACTGCAATCTCCTCAGCCAACCAATGCAGAATGAGATGAGAACCAAGGCCCAAATGGGTACGTCTCAATCCTTATTCTTTATTCTGAGCACGTGCATCTCCTCTTACTCAAGCATAAGCAGCCAGGAAAAGAAGGAGACAAATTACCTTTCTTTTCTGCCACTCTGCTCTCATGTTACTCTGAATCCTTCAATCAACTTTGCCCCTCAAATGACATTCCAGTTCACTCCCATCTTCTTTGCCCTGTGTTTCCTTCAAAAGAGCCAAGCACATAACTCTACAGTATTTAATAAGTTCCCCCATCTCTAATAAAGAAATCAATTTTTCATGGATTGTATTTTGAAGCCAGAGGATAAGAGACACATATTTTTCCCCTACTAAACACTGTTAGGATATTGATGCCTTAAATTACTGAATGAGCATAGTCTTGGCTTAAGCTTGAGTATAATGTATCCATCCATTATTTATAACCATTTGAAATTTTTAAGTAGTCCTATCCATGCTGTTAGTTACACTTGTCTTTTCTGTACTCTAAATCATGTGACATCAACTTAATGAGAAACCATCGTATGTATTTTCATATCCCCATTGAGAAGACTAAGTCTATATTGACTACTTTTATAGACACTCCCAGTAGGAGTAGACATAATGGAGCATTTCAAGGCCAGAATTTTATCACAGTGAAAAGATAATTGCTAGTTAATCCACAGAGCACCTATAATCTTTACTCAACCAAAAAAGCACAAGTTTACATAGATTTACAAAGTACAAATCAATTCTGAGATAGAACTCCTAAGCCACTTGATTTATATGATAGATGACTCTCTTATATAAGAAATAGGTTATTGGGGCTAGGGAGATGGCTCAGTGGTTAAGAGCACCAACTGTTCTTACAGAGGACCCACGTTAGATTCCCCTCACCCACATGATGGCTAAGAACATCTTTAAGCTGGGTGTGGTGGTACACGCCTTTAATCCCAGCACTTGGGAGGCAGAGGCAGGCAGATCTCTGTGAGTTCAAGGCCAGCCTGATCTTACAGGGCTAGTTCCAGGCTAGCTGGGGCTACAGGGAGACCCTGTCTCAAAAACACCAAAAAAAAAACCCAAATAATAATAATAATAATAATAATAATAATAATAATAATAATTACTTTGGAAACATCATACTGGCTATAAAAAAAAGAAATAGGTTATGTTGCCAAGGTCACAGGCTAATATGCTATAATGATATTAAAGTATTCTATCCAGCCAGCCCCTTGATGCCCTGAGAATTTGAAAAAATTTTGAAATTTTTCACAGACATGCGCATTCAAATCACCCAACTAGTCTGCAGCAAAATAAGAGAACTATCACGTAGCTAATAAGATGCACAGTATTCTTACTTAATACTCACAATTCCATTAAATAAAATACCCACTTCACAGATGAGGAAACCAAACTTAAGAATGCTGAAGAAATCTGATTACTTAGCTAGGATATCAGAAAGCCTGAATACAAAGAAAATGTCTCTGATCCCAGAGCTTGTGACTTTACCCCAAAACACAGTTTCCTAAACATGGAACTACTCTGCTTTGATGTCTCTATCTTTCCACTACAATCCACCACCATCTGGAAAGCCACATTTAGTTTCACAGGTACAAATCTAGAAAGAGGAAGAAACAGGTGCTGGTATCTATAACACTAGACCCAGTAAAATCGAAAAATCTCCCATTCCACAGGAACACTTAAACCAATATATTAGAAACAAAAAATCCAATGATTCTTTGTTGTCATCACTATAATATGTCAGAAGATGTCTATACACTGCACACATAAGGGAGAGGAGGAAGAATAACTGCCACTTACCCATCCATATCCATAATGGAAGTCCTCTAAAAAAAAAAAAACAGATAAAAAGAGAAAAATACACAAATTTGTTTAATAGACATTTTATATGGCTTGGGAGCCCTCAATAGAAAATGAAGACATGATAAAACTGTGTAGTTTTTATACAAGTTTTGATGAGTATAAAGAAATGTCATTGGACAATGAAAGTAGGCTCTAATGGTGGAACCACTGTTCCGGTCCTCCCTAGTGTCTCCAGCTCCTTTTCTCCAGGTATAGGGAAGACACATCTCTTCTGCAAGTTTTGCGTCCTGTTTCACAGGACCAAAAATTCTTCCTAAATTTCATATCCTGCTTCAGGGGAGAAGAGCAGGGTGAAAAGTGAGAGTGACACTCCTGAGCGTATTGTTTTTTCAAATGTCATATTGAGGTGATACGTCCTGAATCTTACCACAGGACAAGGGAAGCTGTTCGCCTGTTCAGTCTCCAGTGTCTGTCTCTTCAGTTCACTGCTGGAGAAGGCCCAGGGCCTGGGCTAGCATATCAACTTTGGGAAGAACTCAAGCAATGTGTTCACTGTACATTACCACTTCAGATGAGGAAGAATGTTTAATGCAGCAAGCTTAGTGTTCTACCTGGTACTGATTTTAAAGGAAAAAAGAAAGCCTTCAAAAGAAAATATAAAGCAATGCAAAGCATTCCAGAACAGAAGATATAAACAATTGTTTGTGGGTTTTTATTGTCTTTTTCTTCTTTTTTTTAAATGTTAATTGTTTTATTTATTTAATATATATTTTGTACAAGATTATCAAATCTAGCCCCATGTCCCCCACTCTATCCCCCAACCCCGCCAGAGCTCATGCATTCTGCCAAACATGCTTTTCATCTCTTTCTCAGTCTTTCTCAATATTCTCCATGAGAAGTTGACTGTTTTGAGCAGAAGTTCATGGTTTCAGTCAGTTCTTTGACGCAGTCCTTTCTGTTGTTGTTGTTGTTGTTTCCAATATGCATCACTCCCAACTGCTTGGACAAAAGCTCAAGGGGCCGTGCACAAGAAATACTTCCAACTAGGTAATTGGCACTAGCATCCACAGATGAGGGATACCATTCGTCATTTGTTTTCTGGGACTGTGTTACTTCACTCAGCATGATGTCTTCTAGCTCCAGCCATTTTCCTGCAAAGCTCATGATGTCATCTTTCTTTACTGCTTCATAGAACTCCATTGTGTAGATGTACCACATTTTCTCTATGCACTCGTCAGTTGAGGGGCATTTGGGTTGGTTCCAGCTCTTTGCTATTGTGAAGAGAGCTGTCTTTAGACCCAGATTATTTAAGATATCATTTTAAATATTTTTGTTATTTTTATTCTATGTTCTTGAGTGTATGGCTTGCATGTATGTACATGCTACCGTGTTATGCAATGCCCACGGAAGTCAGACGTGGATGTCAGATCCCCTGGAACTAGAATTACAGACAGTTGTTAGCTGCCAGATGGGTTCTGGGAATCAAACCCATGAACCCAGGTACTCTGCAAGAACAGCCAGTGCTCTTAATAACTGCTGAACCATCTCTCCAGCCCCATTTAAAATACTGACTAATAAGGCTGATGAGATGGCACAGTGGTAAGAGTGACTACCACCAAATGCAATGACTTGAGTTTGATCGGTGACTACCACCAAATGCAATGACTTGAGTTTGATCGGTGCTACCCACTTGATGGCATGAGAGAAATCATTCCTACAAATTGTCCTTTGACCTACACATATATGCCATGGTACACATGTACCAACATTCATATAAGATTCATTGAGAACATCCAGGGGCTTCCAAACAAGTACATACAGTAAGTTTTCTTTTGTTGTGTTAGCCATTTTTGATGGAGGCCTTCTTAATGTGTGCCCTTTCCCTCAGCATTGTGTGTGTGTGTGTGTGTGTGTGTGTGTGTGTATTCATGTTCAGGTGGATGCCACAGGTAAATGTGTCCACTATCTTTCCCTATCACTGTCGACTTTGTTTTTATTTATCATTATCAAGATCAATCATTGAATCTGGAATTCACTGATTGGGTAAACTGTCCAGCAAGGCCCAGGATCCTCTAGTCAACACCTCCCATTGCTGGGATTATAGGCCGGGATCCAAACTCAGGTTCTTAGGTTGATGCAGCAAGCACTTCACCCATTTAGCTATCTCAGCAAAGTTTTAATTAGCACATTAAGTGGGACAGTTGTTGCACAGCTGCCTCACTGATGTGCAAGAAGGCTATCAGACACGATAGGGTTCTTTCCTAACTTTAACTGTTATTTTTATTGCATGGATATGAATATTTTGCCTGCATGTATCTAAGTGCAGCCATGCAAGCAGTTTCATAGAGGTCAAAAGAGGGCATTGGATCCCCTGGAAATGGAGTTACAGAATGTTGTTAGCCACCCTGTGGGTGCTGGGAACTGAACTCTGGTACTCTACAAGAGCAGCCGGTGCTGTTACCTGCTGAGCCATCTCTCCAGTCCCATGTTGAGTGTTGGTAGGGAATTTTACAGTCCGTGGGGAGATAAATGTCCCTGAGTGAAGGTCTGGTTATGGCAGTTCTGTAGCAAGTGATGATGGGTAAGAGTCGAGGAGACCAAACCAGGGAAAAAAACTTTTGAAACTATGAATAAAATGACTTGAAAAAGAAGGGAATTGGTATTGAAATGTTAAAAATGCTGCCAGATTAATGCATTTGCTACCACTATTTTATCTTCTTTGAAATAAGAAAAAAAAATCACTAACTGAAATGAAAACTTAGACTAACAATCCAGAAAAGGGGGGCTGGGTTTTTATCTAAGTTGGTGCAAGACAAATGGTGTTCATCGTGGTGGGATGGCCATGATGCTAGTAATCAACTGATAACTGCAGACTGCTTTGTGTTTTCTCTGCTTCTCACTTTTCAGGAACACTATACCGGCTACTTTCTGGAACATGAGCAGGGCTGGTACACACAGGGAAAAAAGAGTAATCAGTCACTGTTGAAATATCTGGTGAGTTAGAATTATTCTTTCTGATCCAAATATAATCACACTCAGATTATGTATACTTCTTTGTGCTGTTTAATGTCACAGAGATTATAAGCAGTATAGTTTTATTAGGGAGAAGTTCTAGTTTAATTAGGTACACTCTGTATTGACAATAGTGGAAAAATGTATATGTAATGCCTACAATTTAAAGAGCAATTAAGGATGGATACAAACATAAAAATCATAGCAATCTAAGAACAATGAGTAAAGTTGGGCCACATTATATACCCCTTAATGACATCATTGCATAATGATGACCTTGAGTCATCAAGAGAAGGTTAAATAATAGTCATACTTTGGTAATTAAAGATGCAGCTAAGTGTGCAATCCATTTTCAAAATATTTTCTTAAATGCCTGAAATCTTAAATTTTTAAGCAGCTAGAACATTCGAAAGTGATATATTTCCTAATTGCTTAGAGTCTTTGAGACTTCCATCAGTCCTACACCTTATCCTTCAGTCTCCCATACCCCATTTAGATAAAGTCATGGGGTGTGGTCCTTGTGATTACACTTATAATAATCAGAAAGGGATACCTCTTGGCCTATACTCACCATTTGAGGATATAGTAAGAAGATGGCCCTCTTCAAGACAAGAAGAGGGCAGTTACCAGAACTCAGTTGAATTGGCATTTCAACCTCAGATTTTCTAGGCTCCAGAACTAAGGGGAGGTGGGGGGGAAGAGGATGTGACCATTGTTTCAGTCACCCAATCTATGGCATTTTGTGATGGCTGACCAAGACATACTTGTTCCACCCACAACAATTATTCTTCATCATTCATTGTCAAATACTTAGGAAAGGATTTCAGGAAAGAAATAATCTTCCTAGGAAGCAAGAAAACAGAAATCTGGATTTAATTTTATCAACTCTATTTCCTCTGTGGACACGAGCATCAAAAATCTGATCTCTCCAGTAAAGAGATGGTAATAATTATTATCTAAAGATCTTAGGAGAAAGGAAAAAAAATTTAAACCATAGAGACAGTCAAATTGTGGGGTTGTTAATAACTCAGTTTGCACTGAGGATCTCAGTTTTTCAGATAGAACCATATAATCAAAAAGATTCCCGAAAAGAATTCTTTATTCATAAAAGGAAAAAGAAAACTCAGCATCTGAAGATCTTCATTTAAAAAAGTCCCTGAAATTCAGGGAATGTCACCCTAAAACATGGTGCCCTAAGATACTGATTATTTCAAATTAAGGGCTCTTGAGGACCAGCAGGTGACAGAAGAGACTTGACTCTGACAACAGAATTGATTCAGACTCCTCTATCAGGTTTCATATTAACTTCATGTCCCGGGAAGAAAGAAGGAATCCCAGTACACCTAGACAAACTGTTGCAAAATATAGCCTATCTTTCAATCCCACTAAATGTTCAAAAATTTTAAAACCACTGTCTGATTTTTGGGACTACTCATTTCCCCTAAAAATGATCTACTACTATGAAAAAAAATTTTTCCAAGGCCTAGAGAGATGGCTCAGGGATTAAGAGCACCGACTGCTCTTGCAGAGGACCTGGGTTCGATTCCCAGCACCCACATGGCGGCTAAGGACCATCTTTAACTCCAATTCCAGGGGAATCCAACGCCCTCTTCTGATCTCCAAGGCATTGCATGACACAGGTGCACCAACCTACATGCAGACAGTACACTCATACACATAAAAAAAAAATTCCTTTCCCCAAAGAGTAAGGGCACATAGTGTTAGGATTTAGCTAGGGGTAGGCATACCCAAAAGAGATAAGAGATAATGTTCTTGATTAAGGGTGGAACTATATATAACAAGACCATCTGCCTCAGGGCCAACTGTCAGACAATGCCACTTGTCTTAGTTATATCCATCCAGCCTGGGCTAATCCAACCCAAAGATAATGTGTGGGAAAATGGGATAAAAGAGATAAAGACCTAGGGACCCAATAAAAGGACAAGCCCAGCAGTCACTAGGTAGTCTACCAGCTCTGGAGACCCCACTCTTCCCCTTTAGCTCTTTGCTCCTTACTTTCTGATTCATAAACACCTGTTTTCAACTTTTTTTTTTTTTGAGTCTCTTTACTTCCTTCCTTCCTGGGCATTCAGCTCTTCCGCAGCCTCTGGGAAGAACCCAAACTCCTGGCCAACTTGCTCTTGGCTCTCTCACCCCTGAAACACCAAGTTTCCGAATCTCACTGGGTTATGTATTAGGTCACCTTCCTATGATACTCTTGAGAATATTAATAAATATATATCTTCTGGGGCTGGAGAGATGGCTCAGTGGTTAAGATCACTGACTACTCTTGCAGAGGACCCAGGTTTGATTCCCAGCACCCACATGGCAGCTAAGAATCTTTAAGCCTGGCATGGTAGAGCACACCTTTAACCCTAGCACTCGGGAGGCAGAGGCAGGCGGATCTCTGTGAGTTCAAGGCCAGCCTAGTCTATGACAGAGTGAGTTCCAGGCCAGCTGGGGTTATAGGAAGACCCTGTCTCAAATAAAATAAAATAAAATAAAATAAAATAAAATAAAATAATAAAATAAAAGTACAAAGCCAGTACATTACTTTAAGGTGGAACCACAGAGCTTCAGGTGTGTGTGTGTGTGTGTGTGTATTCATGTTCAGGTGGATGCCACAGGTAAATGTGTCCACTATCTTTCCCTATCACTGTCGACTTTGTTTTTATTTATCATTATCAAGATCAATCATTGAATCTGGAATTCACTGATTGGGTAAACTGTCCAGCAAGGCCCAGGATCCTCTAGTCAACACCTCCCATTGCTGGGATTATAGGCCGGGATCCAAACTCAGGTTCTTAGGTTGATGCAGCAAGCACTTCACCCATTTAGCTATCTCAGCAAAGTTTTAATTAGCACATTAAGTGGGACAGTTGTTGCACAGCTGCCTCACTGATGTGCAAGAAGGCTATCAGACACGATAGGGTTCTTTCCTAACTTTAACTGTTATTTTTATTGCATGGATATGAATATTTTGCCTGCATGTATCTAAGTGCAGCCATGCAAGCAGTTTCATAGAGGTCAAAAGAGGGCATTGGATCCCCTGGAAATGGAGTTACAGAATGTTGTTAGCCACCCTGTGGGTGCTGGGAACTGAACTCTGGTACTCTACAAGAGCAGCCGGTGCTGTTACCTGCTGAGCCATCTCTCCAGTCCCATGTTGAGTGTTGGTAGGGAATTTTACAGTCCGTGGGGAGATAAATGTCCCTGAGTGAAGGTCTGGTTATGGCAGTTCTGTAGCAAGTGATGATGGGTAAGAGTCGAGGAGACCAAACCAGGGAAAAAAACTTTTGAAACTATGAATAAAATGACTTGAAAAAGAAGGGAATTGGTATTGAAATGTTAAAAATGCTGCCAGATTAATGCATTTGCTACCACTATTTTATCTTCTTTGAAATAAGAAAAAAAAATCACTAACTGAAATGAAAACTTAGACTAACAATCCAGAAAAGGGGGGCTGGGTTTTTATCTAAGTTGGTGCAAGACAAATGGTGTTCATCGTGGTGGGATGGCCATGATGCTAGTAATCAACTGATAACTGCAGACTGCTTTGTGTTTTCTCTGCTTCTCACTTTTCAGGAACACTATACCGGCTACTTTCTGGAACATGAGCAGGGCTGGTACACACAGGGAAAAAAGAGTAATCAGTCACTGTTGAAATATCTGGTGAGTTAGAATTATTCTTTCTGATCCAAATATAATCACACTCAGATTATGTATACTTCTTTGTGCTGTTTAATGTCACAGAGATTATAAGCAGTATAGTTTATTAGGGAGAAGTTCTAGTTTAATTAGGTACACTCTGTATTGACAATAGTGGAAAAATGTATATGTAATGCCTACAATTTAAAGAGCAATTAAGGATGGATACAAACATAAAAATCATAGCAATCTAAGAACAATGAGTAAAGTTGGGCCACATTATATACCCCTTAATGACATCATTGCATAATGATGACCTTGAGTCATCAAGAGAAGGTTAAATAATAGTCATACTTTGGTAATTAAAGATGCAGCTAAGTGTGCAATCCATTTTCAAAATATTTTCTTAAATGCCTGAAATCTTAAATTTTTAAGCAGCTAGAACATTCGAAAGTGATATATTTCCTAATTGCTTAGAGTCTTTGAGACTTCCATCAGTCCTACACCTTATCCTTCAGTCTCCCATACCCCATTTAGATAAAGTCATGGGGTGTGGTCCTTGTGATTACACTTATAATAATCAGAAAGGGATACCTCTTGGCCTATACTCACCATTTGAGGATATAGTAAGAAGATGGCCCTCTTCAAGACAAGAAGAGGGCAGTTAACAGAACTCAGTTGAATTGGCATTTCAACCTCAGATTTTCTAGGCTCCAGAACTAAGGGGAGGTGGGGGGGAAGAGGATGTGACCATTGTTTCAGTCACCCAATCTATGGCATTTTGTGATGGCTGACCAAGACATACTTGTTCCACCCACAACAATTATTCTTCATCATTCATTGTCAAATACTTAGGAAAGGATTTCAGGAAAGAAATAATCTTCCTAGGAAGCAAGAAAACAGAAATCTGGATTTAATTTTATCAACTCTATTTCCTCTGTGGACACGAGCATCAAAAATCTGATCTCTCCAGTAAAGAGATGGTAATAATTATTATCTAAAGATCTTAGGAGAAAGGAAAAAAAATTTAAACCATAGAGACAGTCAAATTGTGGGGTTGTTAATAACTCAGTTTGCACTGAGGATCTCAGTTTTTCAGATAGAACCATATAATCAAAAAGATTCCCGAAAAGAATTCTTTATTCATAAAAGGAAAAAGAAAACTCAGCATCTGAAGATCTTCATTTAAAAAAGTCCCTGAAATTCAGGGAATGTCACCCTAAAACATGGTGCCCTAAGATACTGATTATTTCAAATTAAGGGCTCTTGAGGACCAGCAGGTGACAGAAGAGACTTGACTCTGACAACAGAATTGATTCAGACTCCTCTATCAGGTTTCATATTAACTTCATGTCCCGGGAAGAAAGAAGGAATCCCAGTACACCTAGACAAACTGTTGCAAAATATAGCCTATCTTTCAATCCCACTAAATGTTCAAAAATTTTAAAACCACTGTCTGATTTTTGGGACTACTCATTTCCCCTAAAAATGATCTACTACTATGAAAAAAAATTTTTCCAAGGCCTAGAGAGATGGCTCAGGGATTAAGAGCACCGACTGCTCTTGCAGAGGACCTGGGTTCGATTCCCAGCACCCACATGGCGGCTAAGGACCATCTTTAACTCCAATTCCAGGGGAATCCAACGCCCTCTTCTGATCTCCAAGGCATTGCATGACACAGGTGCACCAACCTACATGCAGACAGTACACTCATACACATAAAAAAAAAAATTCCTTTCGCCAAAGAGTAAGGGCACATAGTGTTAGGATTTAGCTAGGGGTAGGCATACCCAAAAGAGATAAGAGATAATGTTCTTGATTAAGGGTGGAACTATATATAACAAGACCATCTGCCTCAGGGCCAACTGTCAGACAATGCCACTTGTCTTAGTTATATCCATCCAGCCTGGGCCAATCCAACCCAAAGATAATGTGTGGGAAAATGGGATAAAAGAGATAAAGACCTAGGGAGCCAATAAAAGGACAAGCCCAGCAGTCACTAGGTAGTCTACCAGCTCTGGAGACCCCACTCTTCCCCTTTAGCTCTTTGCTCCTTACTTTCTGATTCATAGACACCTGTTTTCAACTTTTTTTTTTTTTGAGTCTCTTTACTTCCTTCCTTCCTGGGCATTCAGCTCTTCCACAGCCTCTGGGAAGAACCCAAACTCCTGGCCAACTTGCTCTTGGCTCTCTCACCCCTGAAACACCAAGTTTCTGAATCTCACTGGGTTATGTATTAGGTCACCTTCCTATGATACTCTTGAGAATATTAATAAATATATATCTTCTGGGGCTGGAGAGATGGCTCAGTGGTTAAGATCACTGACTACTCTTGCAGAGGACCCAGGTTTGATTCCCAGCACCCACATGGCAGCTAAGAATCTTTAAGCCTGGCATGGTAGAGCACACCTTTAACCCTAGCACTCGGGAGGCAGAGGCAGGCGGATCTCTGTGAGTTCAAGGCCAGCCTAGTCTATGACAGAGTGAGTTCCAGGCCAGCTGGGGTTATAGGAAGACCCTGTCTCAAATAAAATAAAATAAAATAAAATAAAATAAAATAAAATAATAAAATAAAAGTACAAAGCCAGTACATTACTTTAAGGTGGAACCACAGAGCTTCAGGGTGCCTACAAGGCCTACTGGAAAAAAAAAATCTAAAATGATCTTGAGATTTCAAGAAGCCCAATTTTGCCAGGCGTGGTAGCTCACACCTTTAATCCCAGCACTCGAGAGACAGAGGCAGGTGAATCTCTGTGAGTTCAAGGCCAGTCTGGTCTACAGAGTGAGTTCCAGGCCAGTTGGGTTTACAGGGAGACCCTGTCTCAAAAAGACCAAAAAAAAATTAAAATTAAAAATTAAAAAAATTAAAAATTAAAAATTTTGATTGGGTGTCAAAGGCCAGTCCCCCCAAACACCCAAGGTATTATCCACTCAACCCATTGGTAAGAAAAAGTATGCACTGTTTTCAAAGTATCTCAAAAAGAAAAAGATCTGGACATGGTGGTACAGGCCTTTAATCCCAGGTCTCAAGAGGCAGAGTCAGGCAGATCTCTGTGAGTTTAAGGCCAGCCTGATCTACATAGTGAATTCCAGGCCAACTTGGGCTACAGGAAGACCATGTCCCCAAAAGACCAATAAATAAATAAATAAATAAATAAATAAATAAATAAAATAAACCCTGGATAATTACTAAGATTTTTAAAACCTGTGTCATGAGAATATTGTGTCAGAAATTTAGATAGATATGTTTGTGTCTTTCTAAAATGTCAGAATTTATTGAATAACAATAATTCATAGACTATATCACTTTAATTAGGTGCAATTTGTCAGGTAATCCAGCTCCCTTGATAGTTGGTGATTGGCAATTACAGGTTCTGTTTTTCCAACCTTAATTACTAATATTTATCACCAAATGACATTTTACACTTGACACAAAAGTACAAACACACACACACACACACACACACAAACACGCACATATTATAGGATGGCTAAAACGTAGGATTAAAAAAGCTTCAGAAGTCAGAGACGCTATCCTAAATTTTAAACCCAGAGCTGATTTAAGCAGTAGAGTCTGTAGAAAACCAGAAAAAAGCTATTCAGATTCAGGTGCAGGTGGAAAGCTATCTCAAGGGTCAGTTTTAAGTCATGGAGTGTCACAGGCAGTAGATACTGCGCTTGAGCTGGAGGCTGGGACAGAGGAAAAAGTCCTCATCTGTGCAGATTTTCTTGATGAGGATTATAACAAGTGACTGGGCAACTAGTCAACATGCCTGTCACATTTCGGTCTTGGGATGTTCTTTCTTTATAGTCGGAGGTGAGGGGGTTACATCTGGTATGATTACTAAGCTCATGTGTTTAATGTTTTTGTTATGGGTCGCGACGGAGAGACCATTTACTGGACTACGTGGAGTTTAAGTAAAGTTTATTACAATGCCGGGCCTGACACTCAGATCTGGAGGAGTGTGTGGCCCTGAGGAACGGGTTACACAGCTTTTATAGGTACAACAACCAATCAGAGCTTAACACAATAGTACCAATTAAGGGGTAGCGTACAAAGCAAACAAGCCAGTCACAGAGGTGGGAGTCAGCAATTAGAGTGAGCTTTCAGGAACACACATGATCCTTAGGTACTTCCTCTAAGAGTACTGTTCCTGAGGGTTTTTTTGTTTTGTTTTGTTTTGTTTTGTTTTTTTGTCTTTTTGAGACAGGGTCTCCCTTTAGTCCCAGCTGGCCTGGAGCTCACTATGTAGACCAGGCTGGCCTTGAACTCACAAAGATCCACCTGCCTCTGCCTCCCAAGTGCTAGGATTAAAGGTCTGCACCACCACACCCAGCCTGTTCCTGAGTTTTAATAATCTTTTATCTCATATGGTTGGATATAGTTTTCAAGTATCACTAGTAATCACAAATAATCAGATGTACCTCCTTGTAGAAACAGTTTATAGACTCACTCTTGGCACGTACAGTCAAAATGGAGTAACTCATATCAAGGCTGTTTCTTAATCAAATGGAGTAATCCATTTGATTACTGAAAGCTGCTATAGAATAACTCTGAGTATGTCCCACTTGCTCTCCTCAGTCTGGTTAAAACCAGGCATTTCAGTGCCAGGGCTTGGTTAGAACTCACCATATGATAGTTCAGCACTGATAGCATTAAACCCAAACTCTTAGAACCTAAAGATCTTTAAAGTAAAAGTGTTTACTGAGCCATTGCAGATGCTAGTCAGAAAAGGACCCTTTCCTGGACCAGTTCTTTCAGTTAGAGCAGAAAATCTCTCCAGGATTTGGAAATTTATCAGATAATCCAAGAGCATTTTGGATAATGAAAATATATTGAAAGAAAGTTTTAGTGGTTAATCTTCTCAGTTTGATGATATTTAGAATCCTATAGAAACAAATCTTCCAGGGATTTTTACATTATTTTGAGGGATTGTGTAGATTACATTAATTGAGGTGGGAAGATCTACCCTAAATGTGAGAAGTACCATTCCCTGGTTTGGAGTTCCAGACAGAAAGATGAGGAGAGCTGAATCATCACTCTCTGCTTCCTGACTGTGGGCACAATGTGACCAGCTGCCTTCTGCTCCTATGCCATACTTCCTGCCATGATGAACAGTATCCACTGGAACCGTGCCCCAAATAAACCCTTCCTTTCCTAAATTGCTTCTGTCAGGTATTTTGTTATAACAATGAGGTGAGTAGCTCATAAAAAGTCAGAACATGTTTACAGGAACCTACACTGTCTGTTGATAAGAGGGTCGAATAACATGACCAGGCAGGATGGAATCTAATGTTCATGTGACATGGAAGAAAACAGGATTTTCTTTTGGAGTTCTTAGTCTCATTCATAAAAGAATTTAAGAATAGGCTCAAATTGGAGTTTTAGGACATTTTATTAAATTTTAAGGAAAAATCTTCATCAGCTGCCCTGAGCAGAAGAATGGAGGGGAGAAGGAAAAAGCCTAGAAGCCTGTTTGGAGGCAGCATGGAGGTCAGACAGGTGACAGACTGGCAGAGAAGGGAGGGAGCCTCAGAGAAAGGGTAAGAAAAATAAAAATTAAAAAGGTATTGGGGCAGCCCAAAGCATTATGGAAAGCATGATTTCATATATATATATATATATATATATATATATATATGGTTTTCTCTGTCTTTGTAAAGGGTAGCATTCTTTCTAATCTTAAAGAAAACATCACTGCCCAAGGTACAAGTTATCTGACTGAAAACAATTTTAAAACATGATTATATTTTAAAACTTTCTTGACATCCAAAATGATTGGTTCTAATTGATATAGAAAGATTGTATTAGAATTGCATCTATTTTCCTTCCAATTAATTGTCAACATTAGAAACAAAACTNTCTCTTAAAGAGCTTTTAGCTAGTATGGCTGTGATTGGGATTAGACTATTAATTAATTTTACTGCCCATATATTTAAAAGAATACCCATGAGACAGGATGGATAAAAGAGACAGTTTTACTGTTCTGGCCAGAACTGGGAAGAAAAAAAAAAAACCCTCCTAAATCCTCTTCATCTTTCCTGTAGCCAATTTACAACTTACAGAAAAAGTGAAACCAAAGCCAGGAAATCTGTAGCTGGGACTCAAAGCTCTATGAAGCAGTTCTCTGGGAGGCTAGCTCTTTCCTCTCTCACACCAGGGAAGCTATGTGTCAGGAGCTGCATAGCTCCACAAGGAAACTTTCAGATAGAGCAGCAGAAAAGGAGAAACACTGGGGTTGTGAAAGAATGTGATGGTGATGGTGACCACGGGAAGGAAAAACCCCAGTGTGGAGCACAAGGGCAGGACTGATGGTGGTTTGCGCTTGCCAAGGAGGAGCCTTCAAATATGACATCTTTCAGCCTAATAAAGAAAGAAAAAAAAAACTACAAACTGACGATGCTAAAACCTATGATATATGTGACATGCATATATGCATATTTTGGAGTGATGTAGATTGGCAGGAACAACAACGACAACAACAACAAAAAGACTGGGTCAAACAATTGACAGAAACAGTGAACTTCTCCTCAAAACAGTGAACTTCCACGTTGAAAATTTTAAGACTAAGAAAAAAAATGAAAAACATGTTTGTCAGAATGCATGAGGTCTGATTGGGTGGGGGCGGCTAAGGAACAGGGAATGGGCCTGGACTTGATTGGAAATTTTGTACGAAATGCACAAAGCTTCAATAAAAATTGGCTTTAAAAAAGAAAAAGGATGTGATGGTATCTGGTTGTTTGCCCCCTGGGGTTTGAGTCAAGGCTTCAAAATACATTCAAGAGGGTGGAATAGATTTGTCCCAAATTGGGGCTGGAGAGATGGCTCAGCGGTTAAGAGCACCGACTGCTCTTGCAGAGGACCCGATTCAATTCCCAGCAACCACATGGTGGCTAAGAACCATCTTTAAGCCAGGCGTGGTGGCACATGCCTTTAATCCTAGCACTTGGGAGGAAGAGGAAGGTAGATCTTTGTGAGTTCAAGGCCAGCTTGGTCTACAGAGTGAGTTCCAGGATAGCTGGGGCTATAGAAGTACCCTGTCTCAAAAAGGCAAATTAATTAATTAATTAATTAATTAAAATTATATATATATACATATATATGTTCACTAAGTTCTCTTATCTTTCTTCTGCATCTGGTGGCCCTCATAATTAAATTTAGGATATTTCAGAATTTTTTTCTTATCAATAGATGCAACAAGACAGGAGTTTTAAAGTGAAAAGTTCTGAAAGTTTGGGGGATTAAATTGCCATTGATACTTTCTATTAAAGAGTTAGTGGATTTTACAGGAACTTCATGAAATGAACAGTAAAGTTGCTTGTAGTTTTTATCTTCCAGGACAAGAATATCCTGCCATGGAAATGCTGCACTGACAACAACAGTGAACTGTAAATAGAAGTAGGCCCAGTGAATGGTTTGTATTCTTATTCGGTGGTGGCTCTGTTTTATTTAGGTACAAGTCTCTTTTCCCCAGTAATTTGTAGATTCAAACTACAGAATATACATGATGCTGAAATGTTGCCTCATGCTTTCTGACCTCATTATTTTCGCTTCAAAATCTTTACATCAAATCATATCATCCTCATCTTTTCCAGGTTTCATTATAATTTTTTCAATGAATATATTGTATTGACTTTTTTTGTGCACTTCATACAAAACATCTTAATCATCTTCATACCCCATATCGGAGACCCCCAAGCCCTCTCACACCAAAATTCATGCATTCTGTCATATACGTTAAGTCCTAGCAAGTCAAGTTTGTGTACCCAGATGTCCCCTGATACAAGTTCATCCACTTTAGTCTAGTCAGCCTCTCTAGAGTCACTCCCCTAAAGAAGACCAACTCTCCCTCACCTAGTAGCAATCAGCTGCCAACAGTTCTTCAGCTAAGGTTGAGGTCTGCTGCCTTCTCCCCAGTTCAATGCTGTGTTCTTGTCTGAGTTTGCATGGGTCTTGGGCATGCTGTAACACTTTCTGTAAGCAAAAAGCTGCTAAACAAGGTAATGAGGGACAACAGTTGGGAGTGTTTCTACATGAAAATAAAGCAAACAGAAACCATAAAATTAGCATTGATTTCCTGAGTATTTTCAATGTAGTTCATTCAGAGAGTATATGTTCTGAGCTAATTCTAACATGAGTGATTGTTAAGCATTCTCAGTTGTTTGTAAAACAGTGCTAAAATAAGATAGCTTGGGTATATAAAAGCCTATTGTATTTTCTCCATACCAGTGCTAAGCATTTAAGAATCACAATTGCAAAAATTCCATTTTAATGTGTCTTTATTTTTATTACACCAGTTTGTCATCAGCAAAACACTGTGAAGATTCCTGAGGAGAGAAGAGTTCCTCTGCATTTGAAATGTCTTAGAAAGAAATGTTCTTAATTATCACCGGCATTATTTCAGATGCTGTGTTAGTCACTGTACTGCCATTGGTGACCTCCCCTGTGAACCTTGATTTTATTTTTATCTTGCAAAGCACCTTCTGCTTTGAGGAACCATCTTGCTTTCCTTTTCTCACCTTCCTTGCATGTTATGTGTGCCTTCATCACATGTTACAAGAAAGGAATTTGAGGCAAATTAGAACTCAGTGGGAGGTTTCACTTCAAGCTATAATAGGAATGCTCCATGAAGACAGAAGTAAAGCAGCCCTTGGACTTCTGCATTTACACACCCAGCATTGTGCCAGGAACTCCAGCCATTTTTCAGTTACTCCTACAACCTGCTTTACAGTCCACATTTTAAACATGTACACATGAAAATGAATTCTGTCTCTACTGTCCATTGCCATCCCATAAGCCTTTTCTTTCACCTCTTTGGTATTTGAAAGAAGATCTCACTTTGGTTTTTGCAGCCCAGGCTGGCTTTGAACTTAGGGTTCTTCTGCTTCTACCTTCCAAGTGCTAAGATTACAGGTCTGTACCACCACACAGCCTTTCTTTTTCTCAAATCATCTGTTCCATGTCTTCTTTGGAGTCTGAGTCCAAATAAGAAACTATTGTTAGAGTAGCAAAGAAATCCCATAGATTGTTAGGTTTTAGGGTACAGAATACAAGAATAATAAGAGAAAGAAAGAAAGAAAGAAAGAAAGAAAGAAAGAAAGAAAGAAAGAAAGAAAGAAAGAAAGAAAGAAAGAAAGAAAGAAAGAAAGAAAGACCAGACCTCAGTCTAGGTTTTATTCAAGTGCTTCTGTGACAGCTGCTTCATGGATGCTGTAAGCAACTGCACTGTGTATAGGAAGAGTTAGAGATCATATAGACATCATATATGAGGATGCAGCTGTGCAGGGGTCTTCATGTCTCATTTTCTGCTCAAGCAGAACAGGCTACCTTGAGTAGTAGGCTGTCTCAAGTAGATTCCCCTGAGTTCCAGGAATGGTCCATCGGGTGTGATTGACCCATAAGGTTAGTTGCAGTCTCAAAGGCAGGTAAGGGTCAGCAGCAGATTTGGAGGAAGATAAGGTTAGCAGCAGTTTCTAGTTTTCTGCAACCAGGGCATTCTATCAAAGATGAACTGATTAAAAAATAAAGTCTCCAGTTATCTACTGGAACACCCGCCTTTCTAGGTTCACTAGTCAGTCACATGGTTATAGGACAGCCCCTAGGGAGGCAGGTTCACCCTAAGTCATTCGTGGGAGACCTAGAGCATCAATGACATAGCGGGCTGTTCCCTCCCGAGTTCTCCCTTCCCACTGCAGTGCTTCTGAAGCTGCCCACCGATTCGTGCTTGGCTCTCTCTCCTTTTCTAAACGTGCTTTCTTTGATGCTTTGGGCTGCCCAAGCATCTTGTATTTTTATTTTTACTTCCTCTCTAACGCTTCCTTCTCCCTACCATGTGACTGCCAGTCCTCCTGCTGTCTCACCTCCAAGCACGGCTTCACGGCTTTTTTTTTTTTTCCTCCCCCCCATTCCCCTCAAGGCAGCTGCGGAGATTCCCAGCTTGCCCACCCTGAGGATTTTTCTTTAAATCCTAATAAATTTTTCTTAAAGCTTTCATTTGAGTCTATTCTTAAGTTCTTTTAAGACTGAGACTAAGAATCTTATAGGGGACGCTGTTTCTCCCTGTATCACTATGTTCTCTAGTATCTTCCTGCTGCCATTGAATATTGTGCGGGAATGCAAAAAATTCAGTAAAACATGCCACTGACTCTTAACAGTTTATCATTTATTTTCAAATCATAATCTGCATCTTTTAAAGTGTTAGAGGAGAAAAGTTGGAAAATTAAACCTCAAGAGATGTGGAAGAGGAGCAGAGATACTTACCTTGATTAAAATCTTGAATGATTTAACTACAGTTAGGCAGACAAGTGCCTAAGAATGTATTCCCCCTTGCAAGTGTACAGTTGGTCTCTGGAATACAAGAGAGTGTTACCAAAGGCCACTAAACCAAGAAAGCAAATTAGGTCTTCTTGAGTCAAGCAGGACTCCCCTCCGTCAACCACCAACTACCCTCACCTGCCTGGAAATACTGTGCAGCAGTGGCAGCCATATGCCTGGTATATCCAAATCTAACTGGCTATTAGCTCTCTCCTTGGAGGAATAACCCACAGTATGCCACAAGCTTATCCTCTAGTATTTTAGGAGATTTTATAGGCACAGTAAGAACCCTGTCATATTTTACAGAAAAAAAAGTAATTCATGGATTAACACACCATCCAAACATCTGTGTCTATACCAAAGTAACCTACCTAACAATTAGTGCTGTTTAAATGCCTAATATATCTAATTGCTTGTGCTTCATTAGCAGTATTGAAAGGTTATTCCTGGACAAACTGTCAGCCCATGAAAGGAAACAGCCAGGAATTGACCAGAGTCCAAAACGACAGCTCCAAGAAAGTAGACTGTTTTGCTTCTCGTCCACGCTTGCCCTTCTTAAGCCTAGGGAACAAGCTGCAGAAGAGGGGGTCGTAGAGAATGTAAGGGCTGTGATTGGGGTGAATGGTGAAACTACAGCATATAACTGACACTTACTTGATCAACTTTATTGAACATACAAACCCCCAGCTGGATGGTGGGACCCTTGGGCTGTGTGGGTTTGGGCCACAACTGCTTGCATTGGTTTTACATGAAGGATGCTTTACTCATAAAATTACTTATTGTTAAAAAATGAGAAAAAAAATAAAGAAGTAATAGAAAGAAAAAAAAGAATGTATTTCCCCAAATCTGTTGGGTAGTAATCAACAATTACATAAAAATATCTTTGAGAGGGGCTGGAGAGATGACCTTGCAGTTAAGATCGCCGACCACTCTTGCAGAGGACCCAGGTTCGATCCCCAGCACCCACATGGCAGCTGAGAACCGTCTTTAACTCCAGTTCCAGGGAAATCCAACACCCTCTTCTGAGCATTGCATGACATGGGTGCACAAACCTACATGCAGACAGTACATTCATACACATACAAAAATTAAAAAAAAGTTTTTAAAAAGTTAAAAAATATCTTTGAGAAAAAAGATTTTCTTGGTGGTTGTTGAGGGAAGTGTCTTTTTTTTTTTTTTTTTTTTTTTTTGGTCTTTTTCAAGATAGGGTCTCCCTGTAGTCCCAGCTGTCCTGGAACTTGCTCTGTAGACCAGGCTGGCCTTGAACTCACAGAGATCCTCCTGCCTCTCCCTCCCCAGTGCTAGGATTAAAAGCTTGCACCACCATGTCTGGCAGGAAGTGTCTGTTTTCATGTACCACTCAGGACTCTCTTGCAAGGGGCTGGAGAGATGGCTCAGTGCTTAAGAGCCCTGGCTGCTCTCCCAGAGGACCTGGGTTCACTTCTAAGCAGCCACACGGTGGCCACCAACTCTGCATAACACCAGTATCAAGGGTCCTAGGCCCTCTTCTGACATCTTCAGCTATTGCATGACACAGGTGCACAAGACAGAACACTCATGCACATAAACAAAAATAAATTAAAAATATAAAAACTGTCTTGTAAATGACAGAAACCTTGCTTGAACTTGCTTAAAAGAAAATATGGAGATATATGAACTGTCCTGGATCATTCAGGTGAGATATGGATGATATCAGAATATTCTCTTCCATCTTGTCTCCAAAGCAGATGAAATGAATTGTTAAAGTAAACTGTGAAGAGTAGAGATGCATGAAAACTTGAAAAAAATTGTAGTCACAGACCAAAAAGCAAGGAAGCAAGCAAACAAAACAAAACAAAACATTGCCTGATTTCATCACAAGCATGGTTTCTATTGGTAGGGTTTTCTTTTTAAAAATTTTTTTATTATTTTATTTTATGTGTATGAGTGTATTGCCTGCATATATGTAAGTACATCCATACTATGCAGTACCCACAGAGGTCAGAAAAGGGTCTCAGATCCCCTGAAATCTGGTTGTTGGGCACTATGTAGGAGCTGGGAATTGAAGCCAGGTCCTCTGCAAGAGCATTCAGTGCTCTTAACTGCTGAGCCATCTCTCCAGCCCTGGTTTTAATCCTTGTGAAGCGTTTTTGAGGTAAAAATCTAAACATAGGAAAGTATACAGTTCTAGTTTATTTTTATTGTTGTGAGAAAACACTGACCAAAACCAATTTGAGGGTGAAAGGGTTTATTTCAGTATATAGGTTACAATCAATCATTGAGGAAATTCAAGGCAGGACTTCAAGTGGTGTATCCACTGCAACTGAGACTGCACCTTTACCAATGGCCTTTCCTAGCCTCTTCAGAGACTTGAATCTGCAGCACAGTGCCAAGCCTCAGTTTTTCACCATGGTCCCTTGAATCCTGGAATTTCCAGTGCAACTGAGGCTGCACCTTCAACAATGGCACTGTCACACAGTGCCAAAATTTAGTTGCTCTCCATGACCCTCTTATGTCTTCAAAACCAGTACCTTGTAGGAGACTCAACCTTGTCCCCAATGGACCATAGCTTCTATGTACTGACCCTTCAGAAATACTTCCCAGAAGATTTCACCTCAATGATGCTAGTCTCTTACTAATCAAAGCTGATTTTTCAGCCATAACTAACTGGCATTTGTCCCAAGAAAATCCAAAAGGTTTCACTTCCCAGATTCCCATTCTTTCCTTCCCTCTGAAACTACACAGACCAGGCCTTCTGCATCATTCTCAGTATTATCCTCCAAGCTTCCACAAACCAGACCATTAAGCTCTAAGCATTCAACAGCTTCTGAAGCACAAAGTTTCAAATGTTTCCACAATTCTCCCCTAAACCAACATAGTCATATATGTCACAGCAAGATCCCACTTTCTGGTTTCAATTTCTGTTCTAGCTTGCTTTCTGTTGCTGTGATAAAACACTGACTAAAAATAATTTGAGGTGGAAAGGGTTTATTTCAGCTCACAGGTTACAGTCCATCATCAAGGAAAACCAAGACAAGAACTAACTCAAGGCAAGAACCTAAAGCAGAATCCAGAGAGGAATGCGGATTACTGGCCTGCTTCCCCTCACTTGTTCAGCTGCCCCTCTTATACTACCCAGGCACACCTTCCTAGAGAATGGCACTGCCCACAGTGGGCTGGACCCTCCTGCATCAATTAGCCAATTTTAAAGAATGGCTCACAGATATGATCACAGGTGAATTTGATGGAGGTAATTCCTCAGTTGAGAGTCCCTCTTCCTAGATTTGTCTAGACTTATGTCAAGCTGACAAAAACTAACTAGCACATACTCATTCTCAGAAACCTTACTATTGGGGCTGGAGAGATGGCATAGCGGTTAAGAGTGCCGACCGCTCTTGCAGAGGACCCGGGTACGATCCCCAGCGCCCACATAGCGGCTGAGAACCGTCTGAAACTCCAGTTCCAGGAGAACTCCAGCTCCAGGGGAATCCGACACCCACTTCTGACCTCCGCGGCATTGCACGACACGGGTGCACAGACTTGCATGCAGACAGTGCATTCGTACACATACAGAAATAAATAAAAATTAATAAAAAGAAACCTTACTACTGGTTTTAGCAAACATATAGTTACATGATGTCTATCAAATAGGAGAGAGACTCATTGTATTGCCCAGCAAAAACTCCTCTGTTCTTAGTGGCACAACTCTCCCTACAACTCCAGGCTCTGATAACGACTTGTCCATTTTCCATCCTCATAGTTTTGCCTTTTCCAAAACATCATACTCTTTCAAAGTATGGTACATTTGATACTTATGCAGATTGTTCTGTGTATCCATAATTTCTTCTTTTGCTGAATTGCATTAACAAGAACCTCTTGTATAATATTGAGAGCAATGTGAGTAGATTCTGTTTTTGTTCCAATCTTAAGAGAGGAAGCTTGACATGAGCTTTGTGTTTATCATACATGCCCTCCATCAGGTTGATGAAGCCTCTGTTTATTCCTAGATTGCTTCAAATTTTATTGCTGTTGCTATTATTATTTTAAACCATGAATGGATATTGAATTTTTAAAATGAGGGGTGTTTCGCATCTATTATAAAGATTGTGTGATATTTCTCCATTACTCTTCTGATATGATCAATTTTACTGATTGATTTTAAAATGTTAAACCATTTTTGCATTTCCAGAATAAAACCCACTTAGTCATAATATATTATTCTATTTTCCTAATATTTTATTGATGACTTTAGCACCCACCCATGACATATATTGATTGCTACTTTTCATCATTTGTGATGATGTTTTCTTGCTTTTTGGAACAAAGCAGAAAATGTTTGCTTTGCTTTCTAAAAGAGTTTACATAGACACATAGATTTGTGATTATTTTTCTTAACATTCTAGCAAATAAAATTAGTTACTAACACTACTTATATCATAGATAACAAGGCTATTTATGTTATTTACATATTTTCATGTAGAAGATTTTTATTCATCATCTAAGTTATCAAATATGCAGGCATATATAGAGCTGTTGGTAATAATTCCTTATCATCTTACTGTCTATAAAACAAGTATTAAGCTGGGCGTGGTGGCACACGCCTTTAATCCTAGCACTTAGGAGGCAGAGGCAGGTGGATCTTTGTGAGTTCAAAGCCAGCCTGGTCTACAGAGCGAATTCCAGGACAGCTAGGGCTACAGGGAGACCCTGTCTCGAAAAGACAAAAAAAAAAAACAGTATTAATGTTTCTTCTTTCATTTATGATCTCAATAACTTTGTGTCTTCTTTTTTCATCCTTGCTCAGTCTTGGTAGATGTTCATCAATAATATTGATCTTCTCATAGACCTAGGTTTTAGCTTCTTTGATTTTTCTCTGATATCAAAATATTTGATTTCTACTCCTATCTTTACTTTCTAATTTGTTTCCTCTGAGATTAAAGTTGTTCTCCATTTTTTTCTAGATTCTTAAGCTTTAGAATATGTGAGGTGTAAAAAAAATAGTTACTCAACCTAGATGGAACACTGACAAACAAAAAATTTATTCCATCCAAGTCCAGGACAGTGAACCAATCAGTTTATTGGTGTTGTAGATAAGTAGGTGAAAGGTTACTTACAGGATCCTGGGTGACTCAAAAGCAGCTGAATCACTGGAAAAATCACAACTTCACATGGGTTACAACTCAGGAAAGCTATGTCACTGGAGTCCCAGTTACATCAGTGAAGAAGTGCCTGGGGAGAAGATTGTTACTCCTTGTATTACCTTCACAGGCACTGTTTGAGTCTTGTGAGTTTCATGAATCTCATGAGCCTCTCTCTTCTCTCCTTGGGGGAATGTTCTAACCCAGGGAAAATAGCTGTGCAACGCTCCACTGCTGCATCTGGTTCTTACAGTGCTGGTTCTTTCTTCTGCAATGTTCTCTTCTCTGAATATTAAAGGGGTGATATGAATATTTTCTTCTGTTTATGACTGAAGCATTAGGCTGCTACGTCACATCTACAGATACTTATTCTTAGCAGATTTATTAAGTCTTCACAGCAACTGTCATCTACTACACAAAGAAGCTCCCCTGCCCAAGGTCAATAGTAGCAGTATGGGGTCTATAGAGATAAATGTAAATGTTTAGGAGACAGTATAATGGGCACATTACATCTGTTTAACAAAACAAAATCAATACTCTCCCAGATCGGGCATATGACTTCCTCAGACACAGGTTTTTATTCTATTATTTTGTGTGTATATGTGTATGCATGTTCATATACTGCAGTACAGGAGTGGAATGTGTGTGCATAAGTGTGTGCACATGTGTGTAGAGACCAGAGTACAACCTCAGGTATGATTCCTCAAATACTTTGGCAGGCTAAGTTGGCTGGCTAGCAAGCCCCAAAAATCTACCTATCTATTCTACTTCAGTGTTGGGATTATATGGGTTGTAGCTATGGAATTCAAGTCATAATGTTTGTGTAACTAGCCATTTACTCACTAGTCTATCACTCAAGCCCTCAGCTACAAGCTTTTTTTTTTCTTTTTTGCCTGCTCTGGTAATAAATATGGGTTACCTCCCTCCTAAGGAACAGGCCTCAAATCAGATCAAGAAATAGTTGGTTGCACCCATAACAATCATGCCACTATTGTACCAGGTGGTACATCTTGCCTCATATGCTGACGGTGTTAGCAGGAAAAGGACGAGCTGAGAAGTTTTACCCAAGTATCCTTTAAAATACCTTATAGAACTATGAACATTAGCTGTTCAAGATGAATATTTCTTCATATGCTGAAACCAGAACCTGAGATGTCTTTAACAACAGGGTTTTACCATCTAGTTCTGGTATACAACTAGTAGCTGTAGCAATAGCCTGCATCATGGGGGGCAGTGATTCTAGGGCCTTTCTGATCAGCAACTCATAAGGAGGTGGCCCATACATGGTACTAAGATTGATTAACTGATTGATTGATTGATTGATTGATTGATCTTTTTGAGACAGGCTCTTTCTGTAGCCCCAGTTGGCCTGAAACTCACTATGTAAACCAGGCTGGCCTTGAACTCACAGAGATCTGCTTGCCTCTGCCTCCTGAATGCTGGAATAAAAAGCATGTGCCACCATGCCCAGCTATTGTTGTTTCTTTTTAATAACCCCAGTCCTCTTCAAGAGCAGCCAGTTCTCTTTAACCATTGAGCCATCTCTCCAGCCCTGGCACTTGAATTTCTAGCCAACAAACTGTCTCATAGGAATATCTTTTTCTACTCATAAAGGTGCTTTTGCTTAAGCTCCAAAACTGTTGGTTTAACTGTGCCTCTAAATGTTTTCCTAAATCTCTGAGATACTAAAAGTTCAGCATTGTATAATGAAGTCTTTTTACAAAGGGTATCCAAGTTCTCTCAAGGTCTACTGCTATCCTTCCCAAGCAAATGGAACACAATAAGATCTCATCACCTATAAATTCTCCCTCAAAATAACAAGAAAAATGCATGCATAGTAAATACTACTTCATACAGCCCTCCAAATTCCATAGTAATCCTCCATAAGTCATTTGGCCTATCCATCCCAGGTGCTGCCATGGGACACTAGACTCTTGGTGGGTTGTCTCACATTGCTTTTCCTTGACTAGGGAGAATCAGGGTCATGCTATCACTTTTTGCACCACTGCTTGAGCTACCTCATCCAATGTGACAGGTTGTGCTATGACTATTGCTATGACAATATCTGACTGCTGAAAGGGGCTGGACTGGAAAGACCTCATCTACCCCAATATTCTTTTTCGAAGGGGAGAAATATATACAATTTACTCTGGAGGGATAATTGCCCAGTCTTACAACCCTAGAATAAATTTGATAATTTTCTCCTCCACAAATTTGTCATTTATGTCTTTTGAGAATTGTCAGTCAAGTTTCAAAGCTTTGAAGTGGCTCAAAAGCATTAAATTTGACTTCTTACAAGTTATTTTTTTCCTAGAAACTCCATGAATCTTACCACAGTTTGCTTCCAAATATCCATACACAACCATCTGGTTTTTCATCCTCTCCTTAGTATTTCAAGATCTTAAAAGCAAAATCATTTGGACCCACCACAGCCTCTCCTCGCTCATAAAGATCATGGTCCACCATGGGGCTCAGCAAGGCTTCTATGGCCCCATATCAGTCCCAAGGTCCCTGCTGCATTAATTTCTTTCTTGATTCTCTGATAAAAGTCATCCTATCTGGCCAAGTTGCCCCTCTAAACACAGTTCCCTCTGTAACATCAGTCCTTCTCCTATTGTCTTCCAGTCCCTGGTATTTTGGGGGCACAACAGGGATAACACAGTGTGCTAGTAGAGTGCACATGTGAGCCCAGCAGGGACTGATTTCCCTTGTGTTGTCTCAGATTATGTAGTATTTAGCACAAGAAAGCATGAGTAATTATATTTCTCTGTTTGTTCCCTGCCAAGGCACTCAGACTGACCTCATTAACATCTATATCTCACAACACCACAAATAATTTCTTGTTTAAAAGTCTTCCAATTCAAGTAATCCAGAAGGAGTGTATTTCCTGATTTTCATGGTTTCCTTTACTAGGCCACTATAAAGGCCACCATCTCCATGCTGAATTATGGATTTTCCTTTCCCCAGTATTAAAGGTCTGACCAGGACTATGACTTCTATCATTTCTACTTCATTCTCTCTCTCTTCATGGTCAAATTCTTCTCATGGTGTATTAGTCACTTTTCTGTTGCTGTGATAAAACCACCATGAGCAAGGTAACTTATACAAGGAAGAATTTATTTGAGCTTACAATTGACAGTTCCAGGGAATTAGAGTCCATTGTCGTGGGAGGCATGGTGGCTGGAGCAGAAAGTCGAGGTTCACATCTTGCAATGAGCACAGGAAGCAGAGAGAGAGAGAGACTGGAGACTATGAGGCTTGTTAAGCTCACTAAGCCTGCCCCCAATGACGTACTTCCTCCAGCACGGCCACACCTTCTAAGACCTCCAAGAACAGTACCACCAACTGGAGACAAAATATCTGAATATTTAAAGCCTATTCGGGGACACTATCATTCAAATCACCACATTCCACTCCCTGGCCCCCATAGGCTCCTTACCATATAAAATGCAAAATTCATTTAGACCAACCTTAAAAGTCCCCATAGTCTTTACCAGTCTCAATTCTATTCAAAAGTCTATAGTCCAAAATCTCTTCTGAGACACAGGCCAATCTCTTAACTGTAAGCTCCTGTAAAATCAAAAGGCAAATTGCATACTCCCAACATACAGTGGAACTGAATACACATTCCCATTCCAAAAGGGAAGAATAGAGGCATAGTGAGGAAATACTGGACCAAAACAAGACCAAAATCCAGCAGGGCAAATTCCAAATCCAGTAGCTCCATATGCAACTTCTGGGACTTTACTTCCAAAGGGCTGAGATGGCTCAGCTCTTCCAGGATTACATGCAACATGGATCTCTTCCTTAGGCTGGTACCACTCCCTGTATGCAGCTCTCCTTGGCAAATATCTCACAGCTCTGGCATCTCGAATATCTTCTTAGGGTCTCCGCTGCCAACTGGGCTTCACATTCACAACTTCACACAATGGCCTATCAGGGCCTTCTTTATTCAGGGATGCCCCTGCTGCACTCTGCCTGACCTTGGCAGCTCTCTGAAACCGTGGAGGAAGAACTGATGACCCCTTCACTCTTGAAAACTTCATGCCTCTAAAGCCAGCACATATGAATGAAACTGTTGAGTTTTGGCTGCAAGTTTGGGATGGACCCTGGCCTATTTCAACAACATTTGCATCTTTTCTCTGCCCTGGATTTGTTGGAGCAGAAAAACCTTTCAGTATTTTCCTTTCAAAAGTTGGAGGATTAGCTGGGTGCAGTCTTGCCCTGAAGGTACTATTTCTGTTGTTTACTTGTAAATCTCGAGGCCCCTCCTAAATCACACTTTTTCCAATTATTTACTTGTAAATATCTAGGCCTCTTCTTAATAACTTTAACTTCCTTATGAAAGGGAGCCTCTCCTTCACATGCCTTGGCCACACCTTTAATCTTTCTAGTGTACTTTTCAGATCCAAACTGTACATTTTGCATTTCTACCTAGCAAACCCCATCTGCCTTCCAATGCAGATTTCTCTTTTTTTTTTTTTTTTGGTTTGTCCCCTGCACACCTGTGCAGATTGATCCCTGTCCTCACCCTGTGCCAATGGACCCAGAATCCAGTTTCTCCCACTCTGACCCCTGAGGCCACATCCATAATTTTACTCAAAATGGTTTCTCTAGCTTCATTGGGGAAGCACAAGTTCAAGTTTGGCTCTGCTTTGACTCCTTAGTTGACATTCATCCAATGTCATGTGTCCTTCCCAGCCTCCTCTGAGTTCAATAGAGGGGGTGCACTACCTTTCAGTGCTTTGAGATGTTAATTCTCAAGCATACCCACATTCATTCATTATCTTTTTGGGTGGAATACTAATTAAGGTTGCTGAAAAGGGTGCCCCAGGCTCAGGTCCAAGGCATGGTTTTGCTGGGGTTAATTAAAAGTCATTAGTCCAGCCCCTCCGCCGCGGAGCGCGCAGGGAGCAGCCGCAGCGTCTGGCCCCAGCTCCTCCTCCTCCTCCATCTCCAGCTCCCTCCATCTGCCGTGGTTATGGCCCGTCGCTGGAGCACAAAAGAGTGTCCGCGGCGGGCGTCGGCTTGGCTCTTGCTTTTCCTCGCCGGGGTGTACGGAAATGGTGCTCTTACAGAACATTCTGAAAATGTGCATATTTCAGGAGTGTCAACTGCTTGTGGAGAGACTCCAGAACAAATCCGAGCACCAAGTGGAATAATCACTAGTCCAGGCTGGCCTTCTGAATATCCTGCCAAAATCAACTGTAGCTGGCTCATAAGGGCAAACCCAGGGGAAATCGTTACTATAAGGTGACTCTGACCCTTAGTGTATTATTAGTACTTTCTTTAGAAATACAAACAGTTCCTGGTATCATTTCCATATGTACAGCCATGTTAGAGTATTTTTCAGAAGATAAGTTGTAGCTATCAGTATCATATTAAAAGAAAATAAGGTCCAACCACAAAAAAAAAAAAAAAAAGAAAAGTCATTAGTCCAGATTTAATCCATTAATAAAAGTCACCCCCATAAGTCCAAAGCAGTATGTTCAGCAATGGAGGTTA
>VZQC01004135.1:102253-149277 GCA_009823505.1 Rhizomys pruinosus | reverse complement strand
ATAAGAAGCTGCATGGCTGAAGGGCAAGAGGCATCAGAGAAAGACTGAGACTATCCGGAGTGCCAGAAAAACACACGTAGGCTTTTTGCCAGTATCCAAAAGAAAAAGAGGTAGAAATAAGGAAAAAGAAAAGTGTTGCTGTTGTTGTCGTTGTTGCTGTTAGGTCTGGGCTTCCCAGGATTCCAAGGGACACACTTCCTCCACTCCTCCAGAGGCTGTCAATCTTCTGACCTCTTCCCCTGTTCCTGAGGTCCCGCCCCATGGCTATAAATGGGTGGCCCCAGTGGCCATCTTGCTCCTGCTCCTGATCCTGTTCCACCACTTGCCAGCAGGTGGCCCGCTCTGGCAGTTCCAATGGAAGTAAACCATGTTCCCAGAGTGACTTAAGTCTCATATCCTTTTTATTTGGAGGTTCGCACCTTTATAACCTAATATAATGGTACTGTGACACTGTCAGGAGTCGAGATGTTTTTGATTGTGCAGAGTGATCACCGGCTCTATCCCCCCAAAATAACCACTTTCAGGGTTGGAGAGATGGCTCAGTGGTTGAGAATTCTGACTGCTCTTGCAGAGAACCCGGGTTCGATTACCAGCACCCACATGACGGATAAAAACCGTCCTGAAGCGGGGCGTGGTAACACATGCCTTTAGTCCCAGCACTCGGAAAGCAGAGGCACGTGGATCTCTGTGAGTTCAAGGCCAGCCTGGTGTACAGAGTGAGTTCCAGGTCAACTGGGACTATAGGGAGACCCTGTCTCAAAAAAAGAAAAAACAAAAGAACCACCTAACTTTTTTTGGATCCCCCAGAAGCATATTTCTCCAGAGAACCATCTTCCACATTTCACAATAAGGAAACATTCTCTCTCTGCTCTCCCACACTCTTCCTCCCTGTCTCTCTCCCCCACTTCTGCCTCTCTGGCTTTCTCTCTCCTCTCTCCACTTTTCTTCTCAGCCTTAGCCTGCTGCCACCATTTTGAACCCACTGAGATTTGCAGACTATCTCCCTGGGTTCCCAAGTCTGCCGTGCTCCATCCCCTTTCTGCAGTCTCGGGATGGAAAATGCAGACTAGGGTCCTGTTTAATAGACCTCCCCTGTGTCCTCAGGATGCTGAGCCCACAGGCATGTAGGTCCTGTCCGTACTTCTGAGTTTAAGAAAGGACACTTCCTTAATACTCAAAAGTATTTCTAAGGCTGAGTTTTCCTGCTCTACACAGCTTTGCTTCCCTCCCCCACCCCACATGCTACTCCAGGCTTTTTGTTGTTGTTGTTGTTGTTGTTGTCTTTTTGAAACCAGGGTCTTCCTTTAGTCCCAGCTGGCCTGGAGCTCACTATGTAGACCAGGTGAGCCTTCAACTCACAGAGATCCACCTGCCTCTGCCTCCCAAGAGCTAGGATTAA
Source organism: Rhizomys pruinosus (assembly GCA_009823505.1). Lineage (NCBI taxonomy): Eukaryota > Metazoa > Chordata > Mammalia > Rodentia > Spalacidae > Rhizomys > Rhizomys pruinosus. Next base: position 147,878 of record VZQC01004135.1, on the reverse strand, counting down.
AGGTGCGCACCACGTTTCTTTACTATGGCTTTTCCCTGCCGCCACACATTCAAATGGGCAGGGCGCGGTGGCGCACGCCTTTAATCCTAGCACTTGGGAGGCAGAGGCAGGTGGATCTCTGTGAGTTCAAGGCCAGCCTGGTCTACAGAGTGAGTTCCAGGACAGCTGGAGCTACAGGGAGAGCCTGTCTCCAAAAAAAAAAAGACAAAAAAATAAAGAAAAAGAAAAAGAAACAGGTGGCACAAGACTGTGTCTGCGCATGCCCCATTTCCATGGATGCTGTGCTAAAACACATCCACTCCTTCCTGGTGGCCATCTTAGCCATGCTTACTGTATCCATGATACTAAAACCAAGTTTTGTTTTTACCGTTTTTCATCTGTTTCAAAATAAAAATCAATTTTCCATTTTTACTTTTGTACAAATAATTTTTTTTACAGGCTGTTGTTTGAGATTTTTACATCATCTGGCTTTTTAATAAGTGCTGTTTTTTTTTGTTTACAAGACTTTTATCTATTTTTAAGGGATTATTTCAGATTTTGGCATTTTCTATTGCATTGATTTTCTTTATAAATCCCATTTTATTCAGAAACCCATTTTTGTTTCTGCTTCTGTATACAAGCCTCTGCATCTGAGATTAACAAGGTGTGTCCACCACACCTGTCCCACCAGGCATCCAGCTCTTGCCTCAGGCAGTAAGATTTCACCTGGCTGCCTCCCCTTAAGAGACTTTTTATTTTTCCACTAACAATAAATTTATTCTCATTAAATTAGCAGGTAATCTACATGAGACAGATCTTCCTGCCTGCCTGCCTGCCTGCCCACCCACCTGTCTGCTACCCTGTGCAGGCACACACACACACACACACACACACACACACAGCCTGTGCTACAAAGCACAGTATAAGCACACAAGCTGTTCCTACCTGAGTAGATGTCTTAAACTCTAAATGATTCTGTGTAAATGTGACAATTGTAATTAATGGTTCCACAGCTCTGCATGATATACAGCAGATCAGGGAACTGAGAATTTTCTGTGCCTTGATATCAATTTATTCTGGGTACCAACACTTACCTATGACATTTTAAGGGGAAAAAAAGGATTTCCCATTGTCCAGATTTAACAGATATAACTAAGTCATGTATCTGTCTAAACTGTCTGTGTGTTATAACCATTTTCCAATGTGTCTTTGAGATTCATGTAACTGTCATGTGTCCATGTTCTCCTGTGTGTTAATTTCTGTCAAAACAAAGTGACTACTTCAAACTTCTTTCATTCTATATTGTGCACAAAAACAGAAAATTAAATTAAGTTTACTTCTGGCATGCTTCTTAAATTTTTTCAAAGGTCTGATTTGAACCCAGGTTCCTAGGTTTCTACACTGGTTATCTGAAGATTTTATTTCTTATTTGTCCAAATTATTTTCTTCACAGTTATTATAGTTAAAATTTCCTTTTCAGTTTTTTTTTCTTTTTTCTAGACCTCTGAAGACCTGATTTTTTACCCATAGGGGTTCACTAACAATTTTTTTTTCTTTTCTCCTACTTAACCAGGCTTCTGACAGCTGTGCCACCCTCCCTCTGACCAGAGACCAATTTAAAAATCTCTGGATTCATTCATACTCTGGCACTTGGACAGTGGCACATGGCTTCCCCTGCAATCTCTTCCCTTCAATAAAACAGCCTAAATACCTTTGATATTGTCAGTTCTATAACTATTGTATTGTAACTTTGGTCATGGCTATATATATAATTCTGTTTTCCATCACTTGTTAAAATTTCAGTAAGTTCATAGTTTTAGAACCAAAGGTACAAGATGTCAATGCCAGCATGATAAGGGACCTGTATTAGCCATCTCAGCCCTGGCAGTGCAATTAATTAGAGCTGCATGTTTTAAATATTTCTAAAGGTGTTTTTTTCCCAATGTATGTGACTGTTCAGTACAAACACTAGGATAAAAATCTCTTGTATGAATGTATGGATAAATGTGTATATGTATGTGTATGATATTGTTAGACAGCATATTAAGATATGTCTGTGTATGATAGCAATGTATGTGTCTTTGCTTAATACAACTTTATAAACTGCCATCACCAAATTTATTAGAACCTTATTTATTAGTGTGTGCAAAAAGTACTGTTCACTTTTAAGAATTCTATAATGTAGTTATGGCATATATAAGAAATTGTGTTCCACCTAGCAGGTACTATATACCTTGTTGCAGCCTCAAGTGAAACAGACATATTGAGTTACCCATACATACTAAAACTCTTTTATATATCTGTTATACTTTGCTTTTAATATTTTTAAGAAACATTGGGTTTTACTTCCGGTGACCCCATGGGACATTCCAAATGTGACCAATTTGGGTGAGCCTTAAGTATTTCTTGTCTGCTGTTGGTATGTGACAATGACCCACTTCCTTTTCCCTCTCACAGCTATAATTCAAAATCTGAGGACAAGTGGCATGGCCTTCATTTGAGATAGTCCTAGAAGGTATTGGTTTTAGCCTCTTTATTATCTTGGGTTTGTTTCATGGGCTATGTTAGAGCTCTTTTTGCCTTTCATGGTTCAAATCCATTCTACTTTGAGTACCTAAATGACCTTTATAGACCTTGAAGAACAAATTGTAGGCCTTACTGGCCTGTGCCCATTGTGGGGAATGCCATCCTTGGCCAGATATTTCTATATCGTATATACAATAGGCTGAACATGAGCCAGCAACACAAGCTAGTAAATAGCATCCTTTCCTAGCCTATGCTGCAGTTATTACCACCAGGCTCCTACCATGAACTTTTATTATTAGTCAGAATGCTTTGCCACAGCAATTAAGAATTTATTAAGAGTGCTTAAGTCAATGTTCAAGCTTTAGTTACATGTTACCAAATTCATTCAAATGATCCTCTTGGAGGTTTAGCAACCATACTTAGAGCTCCAATCTGATTTTGCAAGAGGGGTTTGAAGGCACAGTCTTTTGGCCCTTACCCTCTAAGGTTGACTTAAGTCCTAGGGTACTGCATCAGCACCTTTCTACATGTCCTGTGGCAGTGAGTCACCAGTCATCCCAGGCCAGGGAAATCTTGGAGACTCACTTAAAAGGACTTCATCCATCCAGTATCCAGTCAAGGGAAGAAAGTCCATATAGAGGAGAAACTCCTCATACTTCAAAGGGAAACTCTGGTCAAGCAAGACCTGACTTTGTCCTCACATAGATGGAACTGGTGAAAAGAGCCAGGTACAAGTCCTGAGTGACCCGCTAAGGACCAGAACCTCAACTGACCTTAACACCAAAACTAATTTAATTTATCTGAGCTAGATATGTGGTTTTAAACACTCCAATAGGAAACTATAATCTAAAGAAGAGAAAATAAAATAACTTACACCTTATTACCAGAGAGAGCTACTGTCCCAAGTTAGAAACCTACTGTGTCATGCTAGAAAATATCTCAGAGAAAGACCTACTGTGCCAAGTTAGAAACCTACTGTGTCATGTTAGAAAATAGCTCAGAGATGGGTGACAGACATAAAATACCACCTTTTATATTCTCATGATTAAGCTCGCCCTCATTCTAGAGCCCTGTGTACTAAAGCTTTTTTCCAATTCCTCAGAAATAGAGTACAGGTCCTCTCTCCCTCTGGAGACCCTAGACTGGGACCCTCCAATTGCTAATGCACCCAGAAGCCCCCCTCCCCCCACTGGTACTGTGAAGTCCCTGTACTGGTATACTCATTGTGGTGGTTTGGATGAGTGTCCCCCATAGGCTCTAGGTATTCAGACATTTGCCTCCAGTTGCTGGCGCTGTTTTTGGAGGTCTTGGAGGGTGTGGCCATGCTAGAGGAAGTGCGTTGCTAGGGGCAGGCTTAGTGAGTTTAACAAGCCTCATGGTCTACAGTTGCTTCCTCTCTGCTTCCTGTGCTCTTTGCGAGATGTGACCCTCGGTTTGCTGTTCCAGATCCAGCCACCACGCCTCCCGCCACAATGGACTAATTCCCTGGAACCGCCAATCGNATGTTCCCAGAGTGACTTAAGTCTCATATCCTTTTTATTTGGAGGTTCGCACCTTTATAACCTAATATAATGGTACTGTGACACTGTCAGGAGTCGAGATGTTTTTGATTGTGCAGAGTGATCACCGGCTCTATCCCCCCAAAATAACCACTTTCAGGGATGGAGAGAAGGCTCAGTGGTTGAGAATTCTGACTGCTCTTGCAGAGAACCCGGGTTCGATTACCAGCACCCACATGGCGGATAAAAACCGTCCTGAATCGGGGCGTGGTAACACATGCCTTTAGTCCCAGCACTCGGAAAGCAGAGGCAAGTGGATCTCTGTGAGTTCAAGGCCAGCCTGGTGTACAGAGTGAGTTCCAGGTCAACTGGGACTATAGGGAGACCCTGTCTCAAAAAAAGAAAAAACAAAAGAACCACCTAACTTTTTTTGGATCCCCCAGAAGCATATTTCTCCAGAGAACCATCTTCCACATTTCACAATAAGGAAACATTCTCTCTCTGCTCTCCCACACTCTTCCTCCCTGTCTCTCTCCCCCACTTCTGCCTCTCTGGCTTTCTCTCTCCTCTCTCCACTTTTCTTCTCAGCCTTAGCCTGCTGCCACCATTTTGAACCCACTGAGATTTGCAGACTATCTCCCTGGGTTCCCAAGTCTGCCATGCTCCATCCCCTTTCTGCAGTCTCGGGATGGAAAATGTAGACTAGGGTCCTGTTTAATAGAACTCCCCTGTGTCCTCAGGAGGCTGAGCCCACAGGCATGTAGGTCCTGTCCGTACTTCTGAGTTTAAGAAAGGACACTTCCTTAATACTCAAAAGTATTTCTAAGGCTGAGTTTTCCTGCTCTACACAGCTTTGCTTCCCTCCCCCACCCCACATGCTACTCCAGGCTTTTTGTTGTTATTGTTGTTGTTGTCTTTTTGAAACCAGGGTCTTCCTTTAGTCCCAGCTGGCCTGGAGCTCACTATGTAGACCAGGTGGGCCTTCAACTCACAGAGATCCACCTGCCTCTGCCTCCCAAGAGCTAGGATTAAAGGCACACCACGTTTCTTTACTATGGCTTTTCCCTGCCACCACACATTCAAATGGGCAGGGCACGGTGGTGCACGCTTATATCTCTAGCACTTGGGAGGCAGAGGCCCAGGTGGATCTCTGTGCAGTTCAAGGCCAAGCCTGGTTACAGAGTGAGTTTCCAGGACAGCTGGAGCTACCAGGGAGGAGCCCTGTCTCCAAAAAAAAAAAAGATACAAAAAGAAAAAAATAAGATAAAAGAAAAAAGAAAACAGGTGGGCACAGACTGTGTCTGCGCATGCCCATTTCATGGCATGCTGTGCTAAAAACACATCCACTCCTTCCTGGTGGCCATCTTAGCCATGCTTACTGTATCCATGATACTAAAACCAAGTTTTGTTTTACCGTTGTTCATCGATTCAAAAAAAATATCAATGTACCATTTTATTTATTTTTACAAATAATTGTTGGTTTTTTTTACAGGTGTTTTTTGAGATTTTTACATCATCTGCTCTTTTAATCAAATGCTGTTTTTTATTTGTTTTACCAAGACCTTTCTGCTATTTTTTTAAGGGATATTGTCAGATTTTGGCCATTTTTCTATTGCATTGATGTCTTTTAAATCCATTTTTTCAGCAAACCATGTTTTTGTTTTCTGCTTCTGTATACAAGACTCTGCATCTAGATAGATTAACAAGGGTGTCCACCACACCTGTCCCACCAAGCATGCCAGCCTGGCCTCAGGCAGTAAATTTACCTGGCTGCTCCCCTTAAGAGACTTTTTATTTTTCCACTAACAATAAATTTATTCTCATTAAATTAGCAGGTAATCTACATGGATCAGATCTCTGCCTGCCTGCCTCCCCCACCCACCTCTGCACCTGTGCAGGCACACCACCACAACACACACCACACACACAGGCCTGTGCTACAAAGCAACAGTATAAGCACACAAGCTGTTCCTACCTGAGTAGATGTCTCTTAAACTCTAAATGATTCTGTGTAAATGGACAATAATGCAATTAATGGTTCCACAGCCCTGCATAAATGACAGCTTTAGATCAAGGAACTGAGAATTTTCTGTGCCTTGATATCAATTTATTCTGGGACCAAACCCACCACTATGACATTTCTAAGGGGACAAAAAGGATTTCCCATGTCCAGAGTTAACAGATATAATAAGTCATGTATCTGTCTACACTGTCTGTGTGTTATAACACATTTTCAATTGCTTTGAATTCATGTAACCTGTCATGTGTCCCTGTTCTCCTGTGTGTTAATTTCTTCAAAACAAAGGGACTACTTCAAACTTCTTTATTCTAATTGTGCACAAAAACAGAAAAATTAAATTAGTTTACTTCTTGCATGCTCACTAATACTTTTTCAAAGGTCTGAATTTGAACCTCAAGTTCCTAGGTTATTCTACACTGGTTATCTGAGATTTTATTTCTTATTTTGTCCAAATTATTTTCTTCACAGGTATATAATTAAATTTCCTTTCAGTTTTCTTTTTTTTTTATTTCTTGACCTCTGAAGACCTGATTTTTTCTATTTTTAACAATTTTTTTTTTTTTTTTTTTCTTTTCTCCTACTTAACCAGGCTTCTGACAGCTGTGCCACCCTCCCTCATGACCAGAGACCAATTAAAACTTCCTGATTCATTCATACTCTGGCACTTGGACAGTGCAATGGCTTCCGCACTCTTCCCTCAATAAAACAGCCTAAAATGTATTTTGTATTGTCATTCTATAACTATTGTATTGTAACTTTGGTCTATGCATATATATAATTCTGTTTGTCATCACTTGTTAAAGATTTGATAAGTCATAGGGTGTTTAAAAACCAAAGGTATCAAGAGTGTCAATGCCAGATGATAAGGGATTATTAGCCATATCAAGCCTTGGCAGTGAGTATGAATAGAGCTGCATGTTTTTAATTTTCTAAAGGTGTTTTTTTTCCCAAGTATGTGACTGTTCAGTAACAAACACTAGGATAAAATCTCTTGTATGAATTGTATGGATAAATGTGTATAGTTTGTTGTTGATATTGTTGACAGCATATTAGATAGTTGGTCTGTGTATGATACGCAGATGTATGTGTCTTTGCTTAATACAACTTTATAAACTGCCATCACCAAATTTATTATAAACCTTATTTATTAGTGTGTGCAAAAAGTACTGTTCACTTTTAAGAATTATATAATGTAGTTAATATATAAGAAATTGTGTTCCACCTAGCAGGTTCTATATACCTTGTTACAGCCTCAAGTGAAACAGACATATTGAGTTACCCATACATACTAACTTTTATATAATCTGTTATACTTTGCTTTTAATATTTTTAAGAAACATTGGTTTTTTACTTCGGTGACACATGGGACATCCAATGTACCATTTGGGTGAGCCTTAAGTATTTCTGTCTGCTGTTGGTATGTGACAATGACCCACTTCCTTTTCCCTCTCACAGCTATAATTCAAAAATCTGAGGACAAGTGGCATGGCCTTCATTTGAGATAGTTCCTAGAAGGTTATTGGTTTTAGCTCTTTTTATTATCTTGGGTTTGTGTTCATGGGCTATGTTAGACTCTTTTTGCCTTTCATGGTTTAATCATTTATTTTGAGACCTAAATGACCTTTTATGACCTTGAAGAACAAATTGTAGGCCTTACTGCCTGCCCATTGTGGGAATGCATCTTTGGGCAGATATTTCTATATGTATATACAATAGGCTGAACATAACCAGCAACACAAGCCTAGTAAACAACATATTTTCCTAGCCTTGCTGCAGTTATCACCAGCGCATCCCTTCTCCTCCATGAACTTTTATTATTAGTCAGAATTTTGCACAGCAATTAAGAATTTATTAAGAGTGCTTATGTAATGTTCAAGCTTTACATAGGTGTTATATGGTAATTAAAATACAAATTCATTCAAATATCTCTTTGGAGGTTTAGCAACCACATCAAAGCTCCAATCTGATTTGTCAAGAGGGTTTGAAGGGACAATCTTTTGCCCTTACCCTCTAAGGTTGATTAAGTCCTAGGTCCTGAATGCATACCTTTCTACCTGTCCTGTGGCAGTGAGTCACCAGTCATCCCAGGCCCGGAAATCTTGGAGACTCACTTAAAAGGACCTTCAGCCATCCAGTGTCCAGTCAAGGAGAAAGTCCAGTATAGAGGGAAACTCCTCATACTTCAAAGGGAAACTCTGGTCAACAAGAGCCTGACCTGTCCTCAATAGATGGAAACTGGTGAAAGAGCCAGGTACAAGTCCTAGTGACCGCTAGGACCAGAACCTCACACGACTCCTTACACCAAAACAATTTAATTTTCTGAGCTCGATATGTGGTTTTAAAAAACTCCCAATAGGAAAACTATATCTAAAGAAGGAGAAAATAAAATAACTTACACCTTATTACCAGAGAGGGTACTGTCCAGTTAGAACCTACTGTGTCATGCTCGAAAAAATATTCAGAGAAAGACCTACTGTGCCAAGTTAGAAACCTACTGTTGCATGTTAGAAAAAAAAAGCTCAGAATGGGGGAGGACAGCTAAAATACCACCTTTTATATCTCATATTAGCTCGCCTCTCATTCTAGGCACTGTTGTACTAACGCTTTTTTTCCAATTCCTCAGAATAGAGTACAGGTCCTCTCTCCCTCTGGAGACCCTAGACGGGACCCTCCAATTGCTAATGCACCACTAGGCCTCCCCCTGTTGGATACTGTGAAGTCCCTGTACGGATACTCATGTGGTGGTTTGAGAGTGTCCCCATAGGCTTAGGTATTCAGACATTTGCCTCCGTTGCTGGGCGCTGTTTTGGAGGTCTTGGAGGGTGTGGCCATGCTAGAGGAAGATATGGGGGCAGGCTTAGTGAGTTTAACAAGCCTCATGGTCTACAGTTGTTCCTCTCTGCTTCCTGTGCTCTTTGCGAGATGTGACCCTCGGTTTGTGTCTCCAGATCCAGCCACACGCCTCCCGCCACAATGGACTAATTCCCAGGAACCGCAATCGTAAGCTCAAATAAACTCTTCCTTTTATAAGTTCCTTGGTCTGGTGTTTTATTCACAGCAACAGAAAACTGACTAATACAGTTATGGTACCAGAGAGTGGGGCTGTTGCTGTGAAGACCTGACCATGTGTATGTTTGGAGAAGTGTGGAAGACTTTGAACTTTGGTTGGAAAGGCTGTTGACTATTGAAGCAGAGCTTAAAGGGCCATTCTAGTGGAGGCTGGAAGAAAGCATGGCTGCAAAAGATGTGGTTCCAGGGAAAATAAAGCTTAGGCAGCAACGGATATTTTGATAAAGAGTCTGGCAGCAGTTTGCCCACAGCCCAGTTGCTTGCCTGATGCTCAAGTTGAAAGAGGTGGACTGATGTCTTTGGCGGAGGATATTTCAAGACAGCCTAAGTAGAAATGGTGGCGTGGCTTTTAATGGTGAATATTATACAGATCTACAGTGAAAAAGAGCGATGGGGCAGAAAGAAATGCAAAATGTACAGTTTGGATCTGATAAAACTGCACTAGAAGATTAAAGGTGGGGCCAAGGCATGTAAAAGGAGAGGTTGGATCTGGACTAAAACTGCACTAGAAGATTAAAGGGGGGCCAAGGCTGTGAAGGAGAGTTCCCTTTGATAAGGAGATTGAAGTGATTAAGGAAGGGCCTCGAGATTTACAAGTAACAAAAGAATCAGTACCTTCAGGGCAAGACCACACCCAGCTAATCCTCCAGCAAGCCCAGGGCAAAGAAAAGTTACAAATGTGGTTGAAATGGGCCAGGGTAGTCCGAACTTGCAGCCAGATTCGGTTTAATTTCTTCACAGTGGTGCTGGCTTTAGAGCATGAAGTTTGCAAGAGTGAAGGGGTCATCAAGTTCTTCCTCCATGGTTTCAGAGACCAAAGAGGCCAGGCAGAGTGCAGCAGGGGTGTCCCTGAATAAAGAAGGCCCTCATAGGCCATTGCGTGAAGCTGTGAATGTGAAGCCTGGTGGCATCGGAGACCCAAGAGACTTTTGAGATGCCAGACCATGTGAGATATTTGCCAAGGAGAGCTGCATACGGTGAGTGGTACCAGCCTAAGAAAGAGATGTATGTTGCAAGCAAGCTGGAAGAGCTGAGCCATCTAAGCCCTTTGGAAGTCAAGTCCCAGAGGTTGCATGGTGCTACTGGATTGGCATTTGCCTTGCTGGTTTTCGGTCTTGTTTTGTCCAGTATTTTCCTCACTATGCCTCTATTCCTCCTTTTGGAATGGGAATATGTATTCGGTTCCACTGTATATTGGGAGTATGAATTTGCCTTTTTGATTTTACAGAGCTTACTCGTTAGGAATTTGCCTGATCTCAGAAGAGACCTTGGACTGTGGACTTTTGAATGGCATTGAAACTGGTAAAGACTATGGGACTTTTAAGGTTGGACTAAATGCATTTTGCATTTTATATGGTCAGGAGCCTATGGGGGGCCAGGGAGTGGAATGTGGTGGTTTGGATGAGTGTCCCCCATAGGCTCTAGGTATTCAGACTTTGCCTCCAGTTGGTGGCGCTGTTTTTGGAGGTCTTGGAGGGTGTGGCCATGTTAGAGGAAGTGCGTTGCTAGGGGCAGGCTTTGAGTTTAACAAGCCTCTGTATACAGTTGCTTCCTCTCTGCTTCCTGTGCCTTTGCGAGATGTGACCTTGGTTTGCTGCTCCAGATCCGCCACCAGCCTCCCGCCACAATGGACTAATTCCTGGAACCGCCAATCATAAGCTCAAATAAACTCTTCCTTTTATAAGTTCCTTGGTCTGGTGTTTTATCACAGCAACAGAAAACTGACTAATACACTCATATAAAACTCAACCTGCTTATCTTTTCAGTTGCAGAGAAAATGTCCACTAAGTACTGGCCACTATTGGTCTGGACAAAAACCACCTGCCAGAGCACCCAGAGCAGCCAAGATGGGAAACCAGATTCTAACCCTCCAGCCTGACAGCCATTCCTCAGAGACTTCACCCCACCACCACCCCCACATCGGCTCTAAGCAGATACAGAAGAGAGAATAGTGTCTCATTCCTTTATCATAATCAAAAGGCTGGAATGTTAGGTCTGGGCTTCCCAGTGTTCCAAGGGACACACTTCCTCCACTCCTCCAGAGGTTGTCAATCTTCTGACCTCTTCCCCTGTTCCTGAGGTCCCGCCCAATGGCTATAAATGGGTGGCCCCAGTGCCATCTTGCCCCTGCTCCTGTTCCTGTTCCACCACGTGCCAGCAGGTGGCCCGCTCTGTCAGTTCCAATGGAAGTAAATTATGTTCCCGGAGTGACTTAAGTCTCATGTGCCTTTTTTTCTGGGGATTTGCGCCTTTATAACCTAACAGCTTTGTTTTGTTTTTGTCTTTTTGAGACAGGGTCAACCTGTAGCCCCAGCTGGCCTAGAACTCGCTTTGTAGACCAGGCTGGCCTTGAACTCACAGAGATCCTCCTGCCTCTGCCTATGTCCAACTAGATTAACTCTTAAGGGAGGAATCCATACTTTACAATGTTCTTATTTTTGGAGCTGATCAGAATGTCCTGTCTCCAAACAGGGTGTGGTAATGAGAATGTCTCTCATATTGGTTACTTTCTATTGCTGTAATAGAAACACCAAGACCAAGCAACTTATAGAAGGAAACCTTTATTTGGCTTACAGTTCAGAGAGTTAGAACGATAAGGATAAGTTATAATCTTGTTCTATAAGGTCCTTTTTTTTTTTTGAGTTACTGGGTGGATACTCTTTGAAATGTAACCCTGGGATGCTCAGAGACCTTTTATTTTTCTATGGTTTTCTCACTAGCCTGAAATGTTTTAGTACTCTATAAAGTCTAGAATTTCTGAAACACTTTTTGTGTCTAACTGTTGATAAAGATGTAAAACAAAAAGAATGGAAAGTTATCCAAATGGTCTAATGAGGCACTTGGTTCAATTAGTCCAAGAAAGTATCAATCAAACATGTCAGAAATCTAATCTTCCACTGAGACCTCATTTGGTTTTTGGTTTTGGTTTTGTGTTTTTGTTTTTTTTTTTTTTGAAGTCCTCCCTGTGTAGCTGTCCTGGAACTCACTCTGTCGACCAGGCTGGGGCCTTGAATTCACAAACATCAGCCTGTCGTGGACAAGGGCTAGGATTAAAGACGTCTCACCGGCTGCTGAGACGCGCGGTTGTTGGTGTGGATTTTGTGGTGTCTTGTTTTTTGTAAACTGGAATGACAGGTTTGACCAGGTTCTAGCCCAATTAGGCTAATCTAGTTGTATATCAAAAGGCAAAAGGCAGCAGATGTCCCGACCTGGGATATCTACTTTAAAAACTATGTTGGGCAGCCTTTAATCCCAGCACTGGAGAGGCAGAGGCCAGTAGATCTCTGTGAGTTCAAGGTCATCCTGCTGTACAGAGTGAGTTCCAAGCCTCCAGCTGGAGTTACAGGGAAACCCTGTCTCAAAAAAGTCCAAAAAAGCAAAAACAAACAAACAAACAAAAAAACCTATGTTGGGCAATCGAACTCAGGAAGGAATTCCCTGAGCTAACATCATGAAAAGAAACATAAGGCCACGTACTAATCATCAAATGGTGATGCAAAATTTAACTATAAAATCGTTATGTGTACTGCGGACCATGTGTACCCAGAGTCCAATAGCCATCTGTTGCTTACTTGGGACCTCATGCATGAGTAAAGAGTAAACAAGCTTCCTGTCTCTTGGGTGTGCTTGGTCTCTTTGCTGTTTGAAGAACTTCCCACAGGAATCCATGGCGGTGGAGGAGGCATGGCGGCAGAGCCCTCACATGGTCAAGCAGGTATGGGAAGAAGAGAGCAATAAGAAATCCAGCAAGGCTCAAGAATCCTTGGAGCAGGCCCCCAGCGACAGGGTTCCTCCTGTGGCCCCATCTCCTAAGGTTCCCTGACCCTCCCCAAACAGCACCACAAACTGGAGGCCAAGAATCCAAATACTTGTGCTAATGTGGGACATTCTCATTCAAACCACCACATTGTACTCCCTGGCCCCCATTAGAATCATAACCATATAAAATGCAAAATGCATTTAGTCCTCATTTAAAAGTCCCCTCTTTACTATTCTCAGTACTAGTTAAAATCCAGAGTCCAAATCTCCTCTGTGACTCTAGGCAATCTCTTAACCAAAAGCCCCAGTATAATCAAAAGACAAATTACATACTTCCAACATACAATGGAACCCAATATAACATTCCCATTTCAAAAAGGAGCAATGGGAACATACTAAGGAAATCCCAGATGAAACAAGACCGAAAACCAGCAGGGCAAACACAAATCCTGCAGCTTCATGTCTGACTTCTGGGATTTACTTCCAAAGGGCTTAGATGGCTCCACCCCTCTAACTTTGCTGAATCAACATACAATCTCTTTGGGGGGCTCATACCACTCTCTGTAGGCTTGGCAGATGTCTCATAGCCCTAGTATCTCCTACATCTTCTTGGGTCTCCACTGCCAACCAGGCTTCACCTTCACAGCTTCACAGAAAATCCTGTCAGGGACCCTTGGCATTTCAGGACCTTCTTTATGCAGGGCTCCCCCTACTGCTCTCTTGGGCCTGAGATTTTTCTCAGGTCCAAGAGAGCAGTAGTGGCTCTAAGAAATCTCCAAGGAAGAACCAACTGATAAAAGCAGAAGTCAGAAAATGTCTAGGCAGCTTAAGGCAATGACCCCAAAAGAGTAATGGGCAGTTTTTCTCCCAACTGAGAATGGGAAAAATTATTTGAATCTGCCAGTAAATTTCTCCCTACCAGAGGCTAGAGATGCCAGAGCTATCTAATCCAAAGATGCCTCTGACTGAACCATACCCAGAGCCTGAGGATGCTAGTGAGGGGTCTAGTTTTTTATCATATGCACATGCTGAGGACATGACCAGGATGACCAGGTCCTTGTGACCAGGACCTCAGGAACCTGGACATTTGGAATGAGGGATGGACTGACCAACCCATCTCCCTCTCCCCTCTGCCCTCCACTAGATCCTTATTAACTGCTGGAAATTAGACTCAGTGATAGCCCATTCCTGGGAACCTTTCCTGCTGTACAGGAGCTCTGCTTTCTCATACTTAAGCTCCCTATAATAAATACTTCTTTCTAAAACTCATGCTCTGTGGTCCATGAATTTCATCCTTCAAATTCTTGAGACAAGAACCAGAAAGCTTCTGGCTTGAGGTAGCTTTGGTTGTTGTTGAGTTTCCGGGACCCTAGGCTCTCAGGCTAAGCCCAACAGCGCTGAGAAAGGCTCCATCACTCAAAGACCCCAATATTCCTGTATCACAATGACCCCTTCACTCTTGCATCTTTCAAGACTCTAGAGCCAGCACCACGGAACTGCCAAACTCAGCTGCCAGCCTGGAAAGGACCCCAGACCTGCTTTTTTCACTTTACCAGCCCATTTTGTTTTGGATTGTTTGTTTGTTTTTCTCCTTCCACTAGTTGGGACCTTAGCTGGGTGTGGTCTTGCCCTGAGGGTACTCCTTCCACCTGTCCAGTCCAAATAAATCTCTAGGCTTCCCCTTAAATGCTTTAATTGATCTAACATTAATCTTCATAGTGTTCTTTTTAAACCCAAACTGTCCATTCTGCATTTCTTTCTGCCTCACTGGTTCTTTGTCATTATGGATATTTTCCACATTATTACTGATAGGCTTCAAGTATTTGAACTCTGGCACTGTTTGGGAAGGGTCATGGAACGTTCAGGAAGTATGGATATGCTGGAGGTAGCATGTCACTGGGAGTGGTCTTGGAGAGTTCAAAGCTCCATCCACTTTCAGGTTCTCTCCTGTTTCCTGTGCCCACTTGAAGATGTGAACACTCAGCTTTCTGTCCTCGCCCCCTTTGCCACATGCTTCTCTTCCAAGATGGACTCTTATCCCTCTGGAATCATAAAATAAACTTTTCCTGATGTAAATTGCCTAGGTCAGGGTGTTTTATCACCATAGCAAAAGAAAAAGCAGTGAATACACAGGGCAAAAGGTATTTCCTTCTTTGACCAAGAGTTCTGAGTTGGGGCAGTTGTGTTACTAGGGACATGAGAGGTGGAGTCTACAACTGGCCATGAAGCAGACGTCCACCCTCAGTGGTCTCTAAGGCTACAGTAGTTCCTGTCTAGTTACATAACGCCACCCCCCCCCCAAGAGTTGAGACTTTAAACTCATTTAGAAGAAGACTGAAATTGGGTAATAGATACAACCTGTTTAGGAGCTGGACTGAATTTGGGGGATAGAGAGAACCCATTTCCACCATGAAAACCCAGAGATCCAATTCCAAAACTGTTAGGAAGGGATTAGGATTGGGACTGGAATTCCGGTCACACCCTCACATACAGCTTGGGGGCAGGGGTTCTCTTTTAGGAGAAGAGAGAGATAACCAGAAAGCAGAGATTCCTTCTGGCATTCCTGGCCTCTGGCCAGGACAAAAAAAAGATGCATTTGGCTTTTTGCCAAGGACAAGAATAGAACTGCTGCTTTCGAGGTTCCTGTCCCTAGAATTACCTGACTTGTTGCAGTGATCTCATGGTCCAAGTTTAATACGTTTCCTAAGAACCTTGCAACAATTATGGAGAAAAATTATTCTGCAGCCATATTATAATCTGCATAGGCTTAAGATTTATACACTGTAAAATAAGACAATTAGAGTAAATGGCCTCATGTTCTTTTCCAGAGAGAGATGCCAACTTAAACCAGCTTTTTTGATATGGTCCTCATTTTAAAACCCAAATCTTCATATCCTGTATAGCTACTAGGAACCTAGGATATTAGATCACCCAATCACTCGACTTTCCTGTCCAGTATATCAGTAAGTGCTAATTCATCACTTAATAAACATATTTGAGTTTACTGTTTGTTTTAAGTGTTAATAATTTTCAAATCATGATGCTTAATTTCAAAAGAAATGAAAATATTTTTGTCTTATTTCCCAAATGAACTTGAGACATTATATATTCCTCTGTGTTTATTAAATCAGACAAATGAATGCTGAAAGAGTTAAAGGTTAAAGGCCTTTGATTTCCCTCTGTGAGCTCCGTGGATATGATCCACTGTTTGCTCTGACCTTGAGTGTAGCATGGCAAATCCTTTGTGGCCTCGCAGCACAGCTACATGATGTCATTGGGAATTTTTTCAAGAGCTACTCTCCAAACAGCATTTCTCTTACAGAGTAAAGTACTTTACCAGATCTAACCAAGAATCAGAATATTTGTAACTGCTGTACAATCTATGAGTTATTATTTGGTATTCAATTTAAGGTACTGGTTTCTGTGTTTCTTCCAGTTCCTTTTATAATCTCTGCTTAGAAGGAAAGCAATGACCTCATCTTTTGCTACCGTTCAGAAATCAGTCATGGTGACTAAGACCCTTGCTTTCTTCACAAAAGAAAGAAATCAGATGACCTTTCCTCTGACCTTTGACTTGATATTTACAAAAGCTAATTATGGGGAGGGCCAACTCTCCTTTATCATTCAAGGACATTTGGTGAAGGTCTACTGTTTAAATAAAAAACAAAAAGTCCTGGAGAGGCTATTTAAAGCTGTCTCTGCTTTGATGAAACCTACCATAACAGTTAATTTGGCATTTTGGCCATCCACATTGATCTTCTCAGAGCCAATCAAGAAAAACATGGGAGTGATATAAGTCCCTCATTAAAAATCGGTGTTTCAGTAACAAAATGGAAGTTATCTGGTGGTCTGGCAGTTAAAAGTCATGGAAATACAGGTTCTGACAGCTTCCACATTAAACCTTTCTCAATTTCCACCATCACATCTCTGTCACTGCATCAGCAGAAGAACTATAAGCCACTGTGCATTGCTTAAACTCTAAAGGTTACTTGGCTAATAAAGATGCCCCTAAGACAACTTGTAGTCACATATCTCCACTGTGCTCATAACTTACTTCTTTGCCTTTAGTGAAATCTTTATGCTTACAAATACAGGTTTAAGAAGGGTAAACATTCAGAAGAGAACAAAAAGATAAACATCAGGTAATGAGAGCAATAATGGGGGCACAGGCATTCCTCCTTCTTCCCAGGCTTCCTCTAGCTTTCATTGTCTCCGGGTAAAAGTAGAGGTCTGATTCCTTTTGTTCATTCCAGCCACCGCCCTTTAGCGGTCTGAGTCTGAGCAAGACTGCCACGCCCAGTAAAGGGACAAAGGGAAATAAAGGGGGAACTCTGGGCACTGACACAGCTCTCTATTTAAAGAAGTGTCACATATTAGTCTCAATAGCATGATGATGCACATCAGTTATTATCTCTAGAAACAAACAATTAAAACACAGTGCTGAAAATATATGTATGTTCTAAAATTCTATCTGATAAAAGTATTCTTTTCCTAGAAAGAAACAGATATACCCAAAGGCTTGTACGATTTTCAGAAAAAGGGTGAATGCTGCCCCCTTTTGACTAAGAGCTAGATACACTGCACAGTCAAAAACTGAAACGCAATATAATGGACAGATAGGGAATAAAGAGCCTACTTCTATAATGAGAAATCTGATTAAATCTTGGAAACTGGAAGATCGAAGGAGGCTCAAAGTTTATCTAGTAAAATTCTCAATGGAACTTTTATAGTTTCCTGGAAGATTGGCCATCATCCATACTCCTATATCTTTTCAGTTGCATCTCTTTTATATACTCTTAATTCTGCCTGGAATAATCATTTGAGTTTACTGCTCCATTTCTCCATCTAGAAATAACTGATAGACTACTTGACTGCTTGACCGACAACTACAGCTTTTTTCCTCCTCCTCCTCCTCCTCCTTCTCCTCCTCCTCCTTCTCCTCCTCCTCCTTCTCCTCCTCCTCCTCCTCCTTTTCTTCCTCCTCCTCCTTTTTCTGACCTTTGTAACTATCACAGTACCCACGAAGATATCTGCATAGGTAGGTGCTCAGTGACAAATGTTTTTTGAAATCAAGCATCTAGCTGTTGTTACCATACTCTATAAACAGTGAGTTTTCTCTGAGCTAATGACTTTAGATTGGATTTAAAGTCAAGACATTCATATAAATGATGTCATACATCCTCAGTTTATTTATGATTATATACATCTAGCACTGAAGTATATGTTATATGCATAAAAATTAAAATGAAAGATGACAAAAATCTTTGTCATATTACACACCGGCAAAATGTTGAGGGTAAGAAACTTGACATAAGAGTACATGCTGGGGGCTGGAGAGATGGCTCAGTGGTTAAGAGTGCCAAATGCTCTTGCAGAGGACCTGGGTTCAATTCCTAGCACCCACATGGGCTAAGAACCATCTTTTAGCTGGGCGTGGTGGTGCACACTTTTAATCCCAGCACTTGGGAGGCAGAGGCAGGCAGATCTCTGTGAGTTCAAGGCCAGCCTGGTCTAAAGAGTAAGTTCCAGGCCAGCTGGGGCTATAGGGAGACCCTGTCTCAAAAAAAAAAAAAAAAAGGAGTACATGCTATACAATTCCCTTGCTATAAAACCTCAAATTAGCAAGAGTAATGTAGATTGGAAAGAGAACACGAATGACTTCTAGAATGTTACTAGTGTTTTATTTCTTAATCTTGATACTGGCTGCACAGCTGTGTTCATTATGTGGAGATTCATTAAGTTATACACTTAGGATGCATGCACTTGTGTACATTATGCTTCATTAAAACATTTTAAGCAATATTTTTCTCAAACCCCAGGAAACAGACTTGCATATTAGCTGGAGCACATTCTCTCCATTTTAGATACCTCTGCTTTAATTGGTGAAGCTAATCAAACTCTCTTAGCTACTGGTCAGACAATGAGACATCTCCAATATGCGGAAATTTTCTAGCAGGAATGTCTGTACATCAGTTTCCAGTTGCTATGGAAACTACAAGGCACTTATTCTTCTTGAGAAGGAACATGTTCATCTTCCTGCCCCTTTCAGGCCACTAATATATTAGTGTTCACATGATGAAGTTATTTTATCCATGTAGCTTGTTTTCTGGAGTAAGGCAAGTATTTTTACAATGAGAAATCTCCTTTGCAGATTCTCATCTTGGGAATGGCCTCATGAGGCCTTGTGAGAACTATTTACCACATTAAAATGTAAAAAGGCAGAGTGTGGTGGCACATGCCTTTAAGCCCAGAATTTAGGAGGCAGAGGCAGGCTGATCTCTGTGATACTGAGGCCTGCTTGGTCTACATAGTGAGTTCCAGGCCAGCTGGGACCAAAGGGAGACTGTGTCTCAAAAATAAAATATGATCATCATCATCCATGAAAAGATAGGACCTGGCAAATTGTTGATCCTTAATGAAATTTAATTATTAGGGAAAATGTCCTCCCTGACCCTTAGGTCAGAAGACTCATGTCCTAGGCATGGTTCTGTCAGTCATTAAGTTGAAACCTTAAGTATGTCACTGAATTTCTCGGTCTAAGTTACTTCAACTGTAAAATGACCAGATGGCCTTCAAGTCACAAAGGTATGCATTTAGATGTAGGCGATAACTAAAAGAACAATACAAATTCTGCCAGCCAGTGAGTGGAAGCTCAATTTATCCCTGCTGCATGATTAGGGTTTTATGAGTTGCCAGCCAGTTCCTTCCTTGGCTTTTCACTTTATTACTACAATTTCCTGTGATAGTATAATTTCCTGTTTTTCTCTTGCCTTCCTTTTACTCTGCTTTACCACATTGTGTTGTTGGACCATGAAGTTTTAAGGAAAAGACTCTGAGGACTCCTTTGTGACTGGCCCGTTAGTTCTGCTGACAGGATGAGTCCCTTGATATGCTGGATGAAAGTTTTGGTAATAAGAGCAAAGAAAAAATGGATTGGCTTGTGTTGAAAGGTACAGCAGGGAGAGGATATTTTAAAAGGAAGGATGTTAGTTATTAATCTTGCAGAAGCAAGTTAGAACAATACAAGCCAATTACTATTTTAAAATGAATGAGATGATTCTAGTCAAGAAAAATCTGTGGAATATTTTAAGCAGAAGACAATCTTGCTAGAAAAACAGAAGATTAGACTTTAAGGCTAATATGTTCTTCGAGAACAATCAAGTTCTCAAAATGAGGAAGAACATTGCTAGAGATGGACATAACTCCAGAAAACATATTGATGCCCCAAATTAGTTAATATTAGTGACTACAGGAAAAAAGCATAAAAGGACTGAAAGATGCATATTGATGCTCTATCTGTAACTAGTCTAGGACTACTGAATAGAACTAGTGAAGAAACAATAACCATTAAATTGTTTTGTGGGTTTTTTTTTTTTTTTGAGACAGGGTCTCCCTTTTCTGTCCCAGCTGGCTTGCCTTGAACTCACGGAGATCCGCCTGCCTCTGCCTCCCGCGTGCTGGGATTAAAGGCGTGTACCACCATATCTGGCTCCCTTTAATTGTTTATGTGCAACTTTCGTACTTATCTCATTAATGTTCTTAAGCCAAATACTGAATAAAACTAGAGTAAGATTATTTAAGAACAGAGCAATGGAGTAATATAATTTCAACAAAGTAACATGAGAAAGGCAGAAAGTGGAAAATCAGAGTTAGCTTCAAAGACAGTAAGAGTAACAGAGAGAGACAACCCAAGAGGAGCATCTGTGTAGAAAACAGATCAAAAGTCTTTATCTGTAAGACCAACGCAAATGCCACAACTGTCCACAGGAAAGGTCAGGGCTCTGATGAGAAATGCTAACTTACATTCTGAGGGTGGTTGTTTCAAGCTTACTTTACAAACCCTTCCAAATAAAACTGCCAAGATTTGGATGTAGAAATTTCTCTAACAAATGGTGGAGATTTCTTTAGAGAAATTGCCCTTCTCTTTGTCATATAAAGCAAGGTTTTTCTAGCTGGTGGGTATAACTTACTGACTCCTGAAGCTATTATACTTTATTGCATTCCACATGGAGACAGTACTGAGGAGTTCCTCATCTTTTTGTTGTTAGTGGTGGTCTTTTTGAGACAGGGTCTCCCTGTAGCCCCAGCTGGCCTGTAACTCATTATTTAGACCAGGATGGCCTTGAATTCCCAGAGATCACCTGCCTCTGCCTCCTGAGTGCTAGGATTAAAGATGTGTGCCACCACACCCCATCCTGGGGTTCCTCATCCTTTTTTTTTTGTATGAATGTACTGTTTGCATGTAGATTTGAGCACTCGTGTCCTGCAGTGCCTCAGAGGTGAAAAGAGGGTGTCGGATTTCCCTGGAACTGGAGTTAAAGACGATTCTTAGCCCCATGTGGATGCTGGGGATCAAACCTGTGTCCTCTGCAAAAGCAATTGGCGCTCTTAACCACCAGGCCATCTCTCCAGCCCCAAGGGTTCCTCATGTTAAATGCAACTCTTAGATGGCACATCTTCTAGACCTACCCTTCTCCATTTGTATGGGAAATGGGACTCACTTGAGGATCTTGTGAAAATTCAGATTCATTCTGTGTGACTGAAATTCTGCATTTCTCGAAGCTTCTTAGGTTATCTATATCTAGGTAATCCCCATACTGAGATGACAACATACTATTTGTGTCAAAATAAAACGGCAAGCTTTAAAAGGAGCATTAATAATATGAGACATGTAGTGGATCATCGTTAATTGTAGCTAGATATTGAGTTATACATTTAATAAACAAAATATCTAGATATAAGAATTTCTCTGTCTATGTGGAAAAGAATCCCTTTATAGCAGGTTACATGACTAAACACCATAACAGAGGCGGGATTGGGGAGCTTTGGAGCACAGAGATGGATAAGGCCCCAACAACAAATGGAGACAAAAAGGGAATCATTTTGAAAAAATGATTTGGAGGCCAGGGAAGTCGTTTAGTAGTATTCAAGCACAAATTTTACTTAGAGGCCATAAGAAGACAAAGCTAGATCGGCAGGTAGAGGCCACTAAAGGTCTGGTTCCAAGCAAAACTAAAGTAAAGGGAAATGATTAAATCCATGTGTTTAAAAAGTCATTCCCAGAGCTGGAGAGATGATCAGTGATTAAGATCACTCGCTGCTCTTGCAGAGGACCTGGGTCCATTTCCCAAAACCTACATGGCAGCTAACAACGATCTGTAACTCTTGTTCCTGGGGTTCTGATGCTCTCTTCCGACCTCCACAAGCATCGCACACATGAGTACAGTTACTGCATGCAGGCAAAATACTCAAACACATAAAAATAAAATAATTAAAAATAAAAATAATGAATGAATGAATGAATGAATGAATGAAAGTCATTTCCGCTGAAGTGTGCAGTAAAGGTTAAAACTGTGGCTTAACCTCCAGGGTACAAACTAAGGTACCTGATGAAGGGCTCAACAAGGAAAGTGGGCAGAGATTCCTCCTGTTTGATTCTCCAGAAACTAAGTTTAGCAGATGGCTATGTGTTCTATTTTGTTTTTAATTTGTTGTTGTGCTTCCTCATCTTGCCATCCTCCCCCCCACATCCTGCTTAGGCAGGGTGTTATGTACCTCTGGCTGATTAGGAATTCACTATATCTAACAGGCTGGTCCTGAAACCACAGAGATCTGCCTACCTTTCAGACTACTTTCTATATCAGAGTTCTTTTAAATGAGAAGCATTTCCTAAGTTCCTCCTAGAAGGAGTACTTACTAGATGTTCCTGAACACACCACTACACCTCTCCCATGGCTGTCTCCTTTTCTGTTAGTACTGCCCCCTCAGTGTTGCCCTGTGTTACCAGCACCGCATTCTCATTTCTCCACAGTGTCCCAGCTACCCCCACTTGTATAATTTTTGTTTCCCATTGTTACTCTCAAAGTTTTGCTTTGATATTGTCTGTGTTTTTCTGCTTTCTCTCACCAGTGCAATTCAGAAGCTAAATCAGTATTAGCTAGGCTCTTCCCTGAGGCTCTAGAGAAAATTCTGCCTCCAAATTCATTGAAGTTATTGATAAAAAAATTCAGTTCCTTGTGGAACTCATTTCTCAGCTTCTTTGACACACTATCCACTTTATCTTTAAGCCAATAATTTCTAATTCTTCTTGGGTTTCAAATGTCTGACTTCTTTTTCAACTTCCAAATAAGTAATTACCTCCACTTTTGCTATGCTCATTTGATTAATTAGCTCTATCTGGATAATCTAGATAATCTCCATTTTTTATCTACTTACTTTTGCCATCTAATATAGCATATCCATAAAAATAACCCCAAGTCAAGATTATGGGAACCAGAATTCCACCGAATAAATCCTCTATATACTCCTTGGACTTCTCTTTATTTCTATGTTAAGATTTCCAACTCCAATTACACATTATGATCACCTGGAGAACATTAGTGGAAGTTGATACCTGGTGCTCTCAAGACCGTCTAAAACCGAATCTTTAAGGAGCAGGCTGTTCTAGTTTCTCTTCAATTGCTGTGACAAAACATTGACCAATACCAACTTGGGGAGGAAAGGGTTTATTTGGCTTATATCTCCTGAGTCACAGTTCATCACTGAGGGAGCCCAAGGTAGAAACTCAGGCCAGGAACCCAGAGGCAGGAGCTGAAGAACAGGCCATGGAGGAACACTGCTTACCGGCTTGCTCCCCTGGCCCGTGCTCAGCCTGCTTTCTTATACAATACACAACAACCTGCTCATGGGTGGCGTCACCCACAGTGGGCCAGCTCTCCCACGTTACTCAACAAACAAGACATGGCCACAGGCCAGCCCAGTGGAGGCAATTCCTCAACTGAGGCTCCCTCAACCCAGGTGTGTCAAGTCGACACTAAAGCTATCCAGCATACAGGCCTACGTGTGTGTGTGTGTGTGTGTGCACATGCGTGCGTGTGTGCATGTGTGTGTGTGTGTGTTGTGCACGTGTTTATGTATAAGCTCTCAGGGAGCAGGGGGTTGTTCATGTGTGTGCAGGTGCTGGAGATCAGTCTCATATGTTTTTTTCTTTTTTGGGGGGGTGCCATCCACTTCGCTTTTTTAGGCAGGGTTTCTCATTTGCCTGGAACTCACTGATTGGCTAGGCTGTCTGGCCAGTGAGCCCCAGGGAAGCTATCTGTCTCTGCTCAGCATTGGAATTAACAAAACGATGGCTGGCTTTCCACATGAGCTCTGTGGATCAAACTCATGTCCTCATGTATTGCAAGCACTTTTTCCCCCTGAGCTATTCTTCAACCCCATTAAAAATTATTTTTTGTATTATTTTGTTTTATATGTATGAGTGTCTTGCCTGAATGTAAGTGTACCAGAAGCATGAAATGCCCATGGAGGCCAGAAGAAGGCTCCTCTGGAACTGGAGCTACTGACAGTTGTTAGCCTCTATGTGGATGCTAGGAATCAAACCCAGGTCATCTGCAAGAGCAGCCAGTCCTCTTAATCACCGAGCCATCTCTTTAACTAGAAAATAATTTTAATGGCAGTCCAAACTGAGAACAATTGTTCATTACTCTTTCTGGATCAGAAATTTACTTAGTTGGCAGATGTGCTTGGGACCACCCCCCTCCATCATGCTAGTTCTGCATCCCTGACCTATCTTGTTGCATTTCTGAATCAAATCCTTAAAGCACCTCCTTTGAGGAAATGAGCCCTTCATGATCATCAGATCTTCATGTCACAGATGCTATATATTTAAACCACAGCCTAAAAATGTCCTTAATCATATTCCTCTCCTGGGAAACTATTCTAATTCTTTTATAGAATCCAAGATTTATACTTACACATGACCACTTTTGAATATGTTTCAATACCCTTTTCAAAAGGATTCTTAAGACAGCCAGGATGTTTTTCCTTCCCTATCGCACTATGGTTTGATCTTATATTCCCTACATGAGTATCATTAATAAGACAATTCTTCTCTCTCACAACAAAGAAGTCTATAGTTTAATATAAAAGAAAGCAAGTGACATATTAAAGAACTGGGATATGACGCTCCCCAGACTTTGGCCCGGAGCAATTTCCTCTTTCCTAAATACAATGCCAGATTTTAAACAATAGTCTTTATTTTTAATATGGAGAATGTATTTTTCCCATAATAATTATAATCTAGAGCAATTCAGTACAGATGTCCTATAATGGCTTCAAGTTCAACATATTTAAAAACAAATTTACCAGATCGTATATGAATTACTCAATTATCAATTCAGACTTTATAATTATATTTTCATCAGAGGTTCACCTTGTTGAGTTCTCAGCAAGGGAAAAATTTTACTTGGAAATATATAGATATATATTTGGAAATACATATTTTGAGATACTATCACACACACACACACACACACACACACAAACACAGACCCCAATAGTTACTATAACAATACACACATATATGCCATACTACTATATAGATAATTTGCCAAAACCAACAAGTTCCTTGGAAAGAAATCAAGAAAAAGGCAGAATAGCCAGGCATGGTGGTGCACACCTTTAGTCCCAGAACTTGGGAGGCAGAGGCAGGCAAATCTCCGTGAGTTCAAGGCCAGCCTTATCTACAGAGTGAGTTCCAGGACAGCTGGGGTTACAGGGAGACCCTGTCTCAAAAACACCCCCACCAAAAGGCAGAATACATTCAATTAAGCAATTTTTTGTGACTTTTTAGTTTACAATTCAATAAACCTGACCCATACTAAATTAATTTGACCCCCTTTTTGATACTATCTGTGACAGAAAGATGTTTCTATAATTTTTCATCCACAAACTTGTCTTTCTTTTGTTAACTTCTATTTGTGCTGAAAATACAAACTATCACAGCCACTTCAGTTCCTACAACACACCTCTTTTCTCCACTCCAGAGGTTTCATCTATGCTGTTATTTTTCTGCCTAAGTCCTTCCGATTTCCTTATCTTGTTAACTTCTACACTCTTCAGATTTTAGCTTAACTGTTGCTTCTTCAAAGAATTTTTCCTCAGCCCTTTCTGCACAAAATCAAGTAATGAGCGTCACATTGCTTTTCTATTAGACTCTGTTGTCTTGACTGGGTAGCACTATTCACAGTGTTAATTATCATAATTACTAATCTTTAATGCGTATTAAATGCAGCACTAGATTATAATCAGTAACCTGTCGGGAACCATGCAATTTTGCTTTCTCTTATACCTTCTACAGTTCTTAGTACTGAGTAAATAGTCCACTTGCTAAGTGAATAAATAAACATTCACATATTTATTTGACTCTACAAATTTTATAAACATTTTTAACTAAGGTCATATAACGTCATATGCTACTGTAGTTTTATGTCCAAAAAGACTAATTTTATTTTCTGATAACAGTGAAACTTTTTACATAAATCCATCTAATATATATATATATAATTCCAGGGCTAGAAATTCTTATTAGTAATCCGATTACATATTTGTAATAGAATAAAATTGTGGTCATTATCACCTGATCAGTACTTTAAGCACTTTATGAGAAAAAATAATTGGTTTAATTTTCTCATTTCCTGCTTGTCCTCTTTCCAAAGAGTAAAGCAGCCATCCAAACTGCCCTTCATTCATTAACACTGGTAGATACCTCCTGATGATAATGATTTCCTGAAATACAGTATTAAATAGTAGTTTTTCTCTATGGAAAATAGAAAAAAAAATAAACATTTTAGATGTTTACAGTTCTGTTGAAAATGAAAAGCACACAATCTTGAAATAATATTATATTTGTTCAGCCAATTATTTTATTTGTGTGATCAACTTGACTCTTTTCTTTTTTAACTCACTCTGTAGACCAGGCTGGCCTTGAACTCACAGAGATACACCTGCCTCTGCCTCCCAAGTGCTGGGATTAAAGGTGTGCGTCACCATGCCCATCCAAACTTGACTCTTTTCTAATGTCCTAGTCCATGCATATCACATAAGCACCCTGGAATTCTACATAGGGATTCAGTTGACACTCTGTTTCTATCAAGAAATGTCCATCCTTGCCCTTCCCATGATTGCTTCATGTTTGTTAATGTTGATAATAAATTCCTGAGGTTGGCTTTACCATAACTGAATCATATTGCCATTTTGTCCAAGTGTGAAAAGTCCTAAGCAATGCACTCACTAGATTGAAAACTTCTGATTAATATTGAACTGTACATTAATCCAGTAATTATTCTTCTAAGTGTATCAGCATTTTTAACTCCAAGAGAAAAAAGGAATGGCTTTATTCCAACAAGTTGGATTCCTAGGCCTTCAGTGACTCAATATTGCCATTCTATATATTTGAGGAGTCCTATCTCTCTTCTAATGATCCCATTTGTAGTAAGTCAACAGGTAAAAATACCCTGGACTTTTGGAGCCCTCATCATAGGCATATGTAACCAGCATTTTCATCAAAGTTCTACCTTCCTTCTCAGGATATAGACGTTTCTAGCAGTTTCAGTTCTATGACAGCAGCATTTACAATTATACTCATCATCTCTTTTGTTACTAGGTACTTAGAAATATGACATGACACATGTGGACTCTGTACTCAGGCACACTAGAAAGAAAGAAACAAAAGAGCTAGAAATGAAATAATTGGGGCTGAGGAAATTAATTTAACAGTAGTACTGGTCCTTAAAAGGATATAAATTTGGAGCCAGGAGTGGTGGCGCATGCCTTTAATCCTAGCACTCGGGAGGCAGAGGCAGGCAGATCTTTGTGAGTTCAAGGCCAGCCTGGTCTACAGAGTGAGTTCCAGGAAAGCTGGGGCTACAGGGAGACCCTGTCTCAAAAATACCAAAAAACAAAACAAAACAAAAAAAGGATATAAATTTGAACCCAGTTGAGGTTAATGACAATATTCAGGGAATTCCACCCAAGACAACAGGTTACTATAAGAATCTTTGTGTAGTTTAATACTATTCTACTATTCTAAAGGCAGTTAGATTAGTCTAGTCTGAAAGAAACCTCAAAGTATGGCCCAGCTCCCAGTGAGCACAAAGAGGGACATGGAGAGATCAAGTACCAGGTAAATGGCTTGGAGATTAACCAAAGCTACTGCCTCAGCAGGAAGCTGGGTGGCAAGCCAGAAAGGAAATAGAATCCATGGCACATGGGCTAGCTACATATGTTGAGCATTACTGGACATATTGCTCCTTACTGCAGAAGCAGGTGGCAAAGGGTTTTTCCCAAGATGATAAAAGTCATATTAGAAATCATTGACTATTTCCAGACCCTCCTTACTTGAAAATTTAAGCAATTAAAATACTGACAAATTTAATATCCACTGCTTCAGGAAGTTGCATAATTAAATCTATTGGAGCAAAGAACCAAATAATATATATTCTTGAGAGAATGAAAGTGAAAGAACTAGGAGACATCCGCATATCTTTAGAAAAGCACCAGCCACAGCTGATAATTCCCAGAACTGAAACTTTGCGTGGCAGAGTGTGTTGAACAGATGTGTGTGTGTGTGTGTGTGTGTGTGTGTGTGTGTGTGCGTGCACATGCATGTTTGGGAATATAGTTCAGTTGGCAACATTCAGGAGGTCCTGAGTTTGATTCCCCTAAACCCACATTAAAATGCTGGACATAGTGATTCACCATGGAGACAAAGAAGGATCTCTGGGGTTTGATGGCCAGCCAGTCCAGCCTAATTAGTGAGCTCCAGGCCAATAAAAGACTCCCTTCATAATGGAGGTAGTCTGTGTCTCTGAGGATGATACCTGGCGGGTATCCTCTGGCCTCTACACACATGAGCATTCATGTGTATATGTACCTTCACATACATGTGAACACACATACATACAGAAGCATTAGAAAATTTATATTCCTTTGTCTTCGGGAACATAAACACATATTTTTAACCATAAGACTTTTCAATTATACTTCCTTTGTATAAAAGTTTATAAATATTTTGTGCCTCTGTCTTCTGAGAATAAATGTCAAGGCAATTCATTTGGCTAACTTCTACAAAGTGAGATACACAGTGTATTTCCTTTCTACAGCTATACAAATCTGTAACAACTCGACAGTAATAGCAGCATACCATCTGGCTGGCTGCTTGCCTTAGCATCTCTCCACTATTCCAGCAAGGGGCACCTGAAGGCCAACTACATCTCTATTCTTCAGGTCTGGAGTAACTAAGAAGTCTGTATAACAGCCAATCTACCTGACTATGACTCCTTCGACTATAAGTTTATGGGAAAACCATGAGTAATTTCACATATAGATAATAAGTGGTATAAATGGTTAGGAGTATAAGTAGTTAATAAAAATAATTGAAATTTTGTCACTGATAAGCAATAAGACTCCTACAATGCTTCCAATGACTAGGATTATTGTGATTATTGTATCTATTTGATTTCATATCTATTTGATTGATTATATATCTCTTCATTCACACATTTAAGAACTATTAATTGCACTGGGATGTACTTCAGTTGGTAAAGTACTTGCCTAACATGTATGAGGTTCAATCCCCAGAACACTACAAATTGGGCATGCCTTTAATTCCAGCACCTAGGAGATAGAGGCAGGAAGGTCATACGTGCAGCGTCATAGTACTTCATACATTGTGAGGCAAGGTTGGGCTAACTGATGTCTACTTTCGGTCATATATTAATCCAAGTATTAGGACTCTAACAAGTAAAAATAGACAACTTTCCTCACCCCTGGGTTGTTCTAGCTGAAAAGATACCAGGAGACAAGGGTAGCTAGCAAAGTGTGTTCTAGGAGGAAAGAGGAATAAGAAACAGTAATGTTAACAATCTGCTAGATAGTTGGAATCCTTTTACTTTACCTGAATAAGAACTGTGGGAAAAGGTCGCTGACAATCCTGGGCCTTTGAGTATTCAAGGCCTAAGTTCTGGACTGGCAGACCCTGAGAGCTAAGGGCATTGTTCTAGGCTTTAGAAGCCAGAGACATATGGGTCTAGGGATTCAGGTTGCAAGTTTATTACCCTGGACTTTAACCACCAGTGGCTCCAACATTTCACAGCTAATGTAATACCTAGCTCCCAGCAGAAGCTGGTTTCTTCTAGTGTGACAGCTCATACATCCCTCAAGTTGCTGGGCTCCTACAGTAGCAAGTGTTAGAGCTCTCTGGCCCAGAGTATCTGAGACCCTTGGCCATTAACATTTAACAATTCTCTTGGGTTTTTCCAGTGACCAGGAACCACAGTTTCTCACCTGTAGCTCTTCACAATCCTTTTTGTCTTCCTCACTTCATCTCCCTCTCATTTCTAGGCACCCACTCTTTGGAATTCTTCACTTGTCCTCTGGTCACTACTGCTGCTGCTTCCAGTGATGCTGACACACCTGCTGTGTGCTGCTGTAGCTCCACTGCCCCTTCTGCCCTCCTCTTCCAATATTATCAGCTCCATCACTATACTAATGATAACCATCAAATGAAGGCAAGAAAAGATCACTCAAAGGAAACCTTTTATTGGACCCAATATTTTAACACCAAGGGACATCACTGGAGGGTGTCCCCCATGTAGTGAGCTAAACATCCAGAAGGAAGGTATGGCAAGGGTGTTTGCATCAAACAGTTCTTCATGCAAATGGAGGACTGTGAATTTACAGCGATTGTGGCACAGTCCCTCATGCAAATGAAGCCCTGTGTTTGCACCAGTCATAAGCATTCTACCATCAAAGGACGTGCTCCCCTTTTGGACTGGGTGAAAATAGATGCATGTTCAATTAGCACTCACCAAAGCTTATGATCACAAAAAGCTTGGCTATACATGGGGAGATTGTGAAATGTAGTGTGAAACCATTATATCTTCCTGCACATTCCATGATCCTTCTTTCCAGAACGTTCAGAGTTAATACTCAGACAAACTTCTACCAAGGTAGCTGATAGACTTATTTTCTTTAAGACACATAGATTTGATATTCTGATTATGTCTAAGTGCTCTACAGTATTCTTTTATTTACACTATAGAGTTGTTTTCATTGATCAGAATTCTGCTTTTGCAGTACTCTATTTCTCCTGCTTTCATTGTCACACTTTTATTACAATGTTCCTGGGCATTCACACTATCTACCTATTATAATAAAATAATAAGAGAGGGGAAATTTATAAATATTAATGCCATTCTTTGAGGAAAAGGAATGCCAGTTTTTATTTGATGGAAGTAAACACTGGCAGCTCATTAAAATGTTGGCTCAGAATTGTGGTCCAGAAAGCCAATAGGTCTTGAGATGGAATGCAGATCTACCTCCAAGCTGCCCCTCCTCCTAAATAACTTCCATGATCCCTTCAATAAGCTTGTCTTAAAAAAAAGTCCTACTAGAAATGAATCTAGCAGTATATTTTAGGGAAATATAATGTTGAAGTTTATTCATTAATATCACTTTTGGTCCTTAAACCTCTTTGTTACAGTCATTTTGGAAGGTGATTTTAATGATTCGGTGTCTACTCCAGACCTGACAAATGAGAAAATTTAGAGTCCAGGAACCTGCATTTAAAATACTCCTTTAGGTAAAGCTCGTGTGAAGTAAGTTGTACTATCATTATACTGAAGATTATACTTTGAAGTTCCATTTTTTATTAATACTTGTGGATTTCTTATGCATAAACAATGTGTTCTCCTTTACTGATTCATATTATATTTGCTCAGACTCTTTGAGCTTCTCATTATAGTAATATTTTGGCAAATGCACAACTTAATCTCTTTTTTTTCCTGCTTGTCCAAAGACTTTAAGCATTTTTTTCCTAAACTTATTAAGACAATATCTACCAAAGCACAAAATGTCTAAGACATTCAAGACAATTGTCTTATTTAAGATGGGAAATTGGCTTTTATAGAGAAACACCAACTCACAGTGTGAGGGAAGGTAAAGGAAAAGAAAAACTATGAGAGTTATCAATATTATTTCAAAATAGAAAAATTTATTCACCCAATTTAGAATTTAAGAACAAAAAATTGGGGGCTGGAGAGATGGCCTAGCGGTTAAGAGCGCTGACCACTCTTACAGAGGACCCGGGTTCGATCCCCAGCACCCACATGGCGGCCTAGAACCGTCTGAAACTCCAATTCCAGGAGAACTCCGGTTCCAGGGCAATCCGAGACCCTCTTCTGACCTCTGCGGCATTGCATGACACGGGTGCACAGACTTGCACGCAGACAGTACATTGATACACATACAGAAATAAATAAAATTTTAAAAAAATTTAAAAAAAAGGACAAAAAATTTTTAAACTGATGCCACTTCATTATTTTTTCATAATACTTGCTGTTAAAGCCGGGTGTGGTGGCGCATGCCTTTAATCCTACCACTCGTGAGGCAGAGGCAGGCAGAGTTCAAGGCCAGCCTGGTCTACAGAGTGAGTTCCAGGAAACCTGGGGCTACAGGGAGACCCTGTCTTGAAAAAGACCACCAAAAAAAAAAAAATACTTGCTGTTAAATTCTTTTTTTTTTAATTTTTTTATTAATTTTTATTTATTTCTGTATGTGTATGAATGTACTGTCTGCATGCAAGTTTGTGCACCCGTGTCGTGCAATGCCGCTGAGGTCAGAAGAGGGTCTCGGATTCCCCTGGAACTGGAGTTCTCCTGGAATTGGAGTTTCAGACGGTTCTAGGCCGCCATGTGGGTGCTGGGGATCGAACCCGGGTCCTCTGTAAGAGTGGTCAGCGCTCTTAACCGCTAGACCATCTCTCCAGCCCCACTTGCTGTTAAATTCTAAATACAGAGAAAACAATTCTTTTTTTTAAATTTTTTATTTATTTTTGTATGTGTATGAGTGTACTGTCTGCATGTAGGCTTGTGATCCGTGTTGTCCAATGCCACAGGTCAGAAGCGGGTCTCGGATTCCCCTGGAACTGGAGTTCTCCTAGAATTGGAGTTACAAACAGTTCTCAGCTGCCATGTGTGTGCTGGGGATCGAACCCGGGTCCTCTGCAAGAGCAGTTGGTGCTCTTAACCGCTAGGCTATCTCTCCAGACCCGAGAAAACAATTCTTTCATGTTACATGCCATATAAAATAATGTTGATGTCTCTATACTGCCTTTATAGTATGGCACATGGGCAATGCAAAATATTTATATATTGTTTGAATAAATAAGTTAGTATGCATAATTAAATAAATAAGTTAGTATCCATAATCTGTACATTTTTCATTCTTTGTGTTACACGTATATTGTGGAAGCAAATTTTCTCAGGAACCTATAGAAATTTTCTATAACAATAAATGCATAATATATTTCAATGGATATGATATATCATAAATCATTTATGATTTATGATAATCTCCCATTGATGGACATTTAGTTTCAATTTTCTAGTAATAAAATAAGTTCTGAAATAAACAATGGTGAACTTATCTGGTTTATTTCTTAGACAAATTCCTAAAGCAAAATTGTTGAGTCAGAGTTTACTTACATTGGTAAGTGTGGTGGCACACACCTTTTATCCAAGCAGAGACAGAGACAGGTGAATCTTTGTGAGGTAGAGGCCAGCCTAGTCTACATAATGAGTTCTGGGGTTATAAGGAGACCCTGTCTCAAAAAAAAAAATGTTTAGATGGTATTTGAAATAGTGATACATATGGCACTCTTGAAATGTTGAGTCATCATTACATAATATATTCTATTATGACTATTTCCCACCGTAAATATTTCTAACAATCTGACTGACATTAAGTGTAATTTAATTGGTTTTATTTACATGCATTTAATTACTAATGTGAGCATATCTATTTTTATTTATTTTATATATCTATTTTATTGATTCTATCTATTTTATTTATTTACATATCTATTTTTATATACTTATTAGCTGGGTTTTTTTCTATGAATTTCTTTTCATGATCTTTAAATTTTCTGGTGGAATAAAATGCCAAAGTTTATGTTTGTAATTTTTATTCAGAACTGACTAGTTTTTTTCCCCTATTCTATTTTTATATCAACAGTAGAAATTATATATATTTATGGTGTACAAAATCAGGTTTTAGAGTATGTAAAACAGAAAACCATAAATTCTACATAGTAAGTATGATACCACAGAAAAGCTTGTTGTGTACTATGAAAGCAGGATGATATTGAGAACTGAAATCACACAAAAATTGAGAAAAACACATATAAAGTGAAATATAAAGATAAAGTATATAAAGTATATAAATATAAAGATAAAGAAAAAGTAAAATCAAAATAAGCAGAAGGCTACATGAAAAGGGACACAGAAATAGAGAACACAAAATAGACATCCAAAAAGGAAAAAAGAAAAGATATGCTGAGATATGCATTCATAAAAGCACTGAGGGAGGCTGGGGCTGGAGAAATGGCTCAACAGTTAAGAGCACTATCTGCTCTGGCAGAGGACCCAGGTTCAATTCCCAGCACCCACACGGTTGCTAGCAACCGCATATAACTCCAGTTCCAGGGGATCTAAGGCCCTCTTCTGACCTCTGCAGTCATTGCACAACACAGGCATATCTACGTACATGCAGGTAATACACTCATACATATAAAATAAACATGATAAAAAAATTTTTAAAGAAACAAGGGAGATAAAAAAATAACTAGAGACCACCAAGGTAAAATCTGCCATACATGAAACATTTAAAATTTGTATTATTTTATTTTTTTGTGTATGAATATGATGTGTGCATTGTATGTGAGCGCAGGCACACATGTGTCCCCCCTCATGTGTGTGTGACAATGGTGTTGGAGGACACCACCTTCCACCTTGTTTGAGACAGGATCTCTTTGTTGGCCATAAGCTTTAGGGGATTCTCATCTGTTCCTCTGAGCTCTCCTAAGGCACACTAGAATCACAAATGTGCACTATAGCATCGAGTTCAATGTGCGTTTTGGGAACCCAAACTTAGATCTTCTTGCTTGCACAGCAAGTGTTTTATCCATTGAGCTATCTCTCCAGCCCACCAGGGACAAATTTATTATATACTGTATGCATTATAGATATAATAAATATATATCACATAAAACATACCACAAACAAATAAAAAATCTATACAAAAATTACCTAAGAGAGCTATAGGGAAAGAGAAAAGTTGTTCAGAAAAACAATAGACTTAACAATATGGGCTAAGGAAACTCAGAGAGGAAACTTTCATAGCTCAAAACCTTATGGTCAAAACCTTTACAATGAGATAAGGACTTACTAAATAAAGATTTAAAATTTATGACATTGTCACCTCGGGAGTTAAGGTAATTTATTTTTCTATTCCTTTGCAGAGCAGATAAATTAAAATTGAAGCTCCAGATATAATTATAGGCTTAAGTTTTCTTCTTTATTTTGGAAAAATACAAAAATAAATCCTGCTAAGAAAACACAAAACTCCCCAAAGTTTCATTTAGCTGGTCCATATAAATACAAGAATAAGTGATCCATTTTCTTTATTCATTTAGACATAGTGATGCATTTTTTTTTATTTTCAAAACTGGTATAAGGCCCTTAAGAGAAGCTAGAGGTTGGGGCTGGAGGGATGGCCTAGCAGTTAAGAGTGCCAACCGCTCTTGCAGAGGAACTGGGTTTGATCCCCAGCACCCACATGACGGCTGAGAAACGTCTGTAACTCCAATTCCAGGAGAACTCCAGTTCCAGGGGAAACCGACACACTCTTCTGATCTCCCCGGCATTGCACATGCAGAAAGTACATTCATACACATAAAAAATAAATAAATAAATAAAATTTAAAACAAAGAAGCTATAGGTCAAACTAGAGCTACAACTATAACTAAGTAGTAATAAAAATGATACAAACAAGTTCCTCACCTTATGGAAGAAAGAGGTAAAATAGCAGCTAAAAACCCATCATCTGACAAAATCATGGTACAATTGATCTCTTTGTTCATTAAATTCACTTCTGTAAAAAGAAAGTTCAAAAACCTCTGTTTTTTTTATAGCCACCTTGCAGTTTGAGCTAATCATATCAACTGTGTGGAAATTCTATCAAGGGTTCATCAATCAACTACTTTGAATGATCCAAAACAAACAAACAAACAAACAAACAGACTTAACTACAGAACCATCCATTCAAGCCTTAAACTACAAGCACCGCCAATGTATTGCAGGGATGCCTAAATATTTTGAAATATGTTTAAATAATGTGTCCTAATTGCCAGTAAATTTTTTCAAAGCAAATGTTATTAAAAAAATGTTTGGGCTATCTGCAAATGTTTTTATAAGCATTCCTACCAGGCAACTCCTGAAGCCTCAGAAAAAGAAGAAGAAAAAAATCCTGACTAATCAGAGAGCTCTTAAGAAAACTTAGTGCTGAGTAGAGATGACCTAAGAGGGTGAGACAGGAATATTAGAGCTGTTAGCATGGTCTGAAAAATAGTGTGCTTCACAAACATTTTCAAAACAAATAGTTCTTTCTAAAAACAATATTTGGATAGTGAAGACACACCCAACAAAAATGTGTGTTTGCTGATACTAGCATTTTGTTTGATGAAATATACTGGCAAAAGTCAGATAAATGCCAACATTTTACAGAAGGCAAAGTTATAAGCTTATAAGTGTAAAGGATGAGAACATTTGGTTACTGAACATACAGCAAAAAAAATAGCTTTTTATGGTTTATTTAAAGTAAAAAATTATACCAGCATATGAAGCACAATGACTTTCTTCTAGATATCAGTGATATATTGGTGGTGATTTTAAAGTGACATAATGATGCAGAATGTTTTAGATTTGCTCACATAATCTCTGAGATAAACTGATAAGAAGCATTATTATTACTATTTTACAGGTTAAATATATTAGTTAGATAAGTCTGTTCTTAGTTTCTTATAGGACTTGTGCCGCTTTGGCATTGTAAAACAGATTTGGAGGCTGGGCATGGTGGTACATGCCTTTAATTCCACCACTCAGGAGGCAGAGACAGGAGAATGTCTGTGAGTTTCAAGTCAGCCTGATCTACATAAGGAATTCCAGTTCAACCAGAGCTATATGAGGCCCTGTCTTAAAAAAAAAAAAAAAAGAGCTAAAATAAAATTTACTTTGAAAACACCACATTCTTTCACTCTTTTAGAAAAAAAATATTTATAGAATATAACATGGGTTAATGTTAAGAAAATGACTTATGTTATACAGGAGAAAAATCAGGAAACATAGGATATACAAAAGTCAAGAGGACCTCAATATGTAGCCCTCGGTGTTCTGGAACTTACTATGGGATATTAGATTGTGTGTGTGTGTGTGTGGTGTGTGTGTGTGTGTGTGTGTATGTGTGTTTCCACAAATGCGTGTGCCACTGCCTGTGCCATGGCCCACATATGGAAGTTGAAGAACAACTTTATGAAGTTGGTTCTCTCCTTCCACCTTTACATGGGTTGTGAGGAGTGAACTCAGGCCATCGGGCTTCACAGCAAAAGTGCACCTAACCTGTGGAGTCATCTCACAGGCCCCAAATACACTTTTATTTATTTTTATTTTTTGTTATTATTTTTTAAATATTTATTTATTTATTAAATATTTATTTATAGTATGAGTGTACTATCTGCATGTAGGTTGGCGAACATGTGTCATGCAGTGCTGCAGAGGTCAGAAGAGGGAGTCTGATTCCCCTGGAACTGGAGTTAAAGACAGTTCTTAGCCGCCATGTGGGTGCTGGGAATCGAACCTGGGTCCTCTGCAAGAGTAGTCGGTGCTTTTAACCTCTGAGCCATCTCTCCAGCTCCCCAAATACACTTTTTTTTTAATTTTTTAATTTTATTATTTATTTCTGTATGTGTATGAATGTACTGTCTGCATGTAGGTCTGTGCACCCGTGTCGTGCAATGCTGCAGAGGTCAGAAGAGGGTCTCGGATTCCCCTGGAACTGGAGTTCTCCTGGAATTGGAGTTTNTTAATTTTATTATTTATTTCTGTATGTGTATGAATGTACTGTCTGCATGTAGGTCTGTGCACCCGTGTCGTGCAATGTCGCGGAGTTCAGAAGAAGGTCTCAGACTCCCCTGGAACTGGAGTTCTCCTGGAATTGGAGTTACAGACGGTTCTTAGCCGCCATGTGGGTGCTGGGGATCGAACCCGGGTCCTCTGCAAGAGCAGTCGGTGCTCTTAACCTCTAGGCCATCCCTCCAGCCCCCCCGCCAAATACACTTTTAAAAGGTGACTGGAAGATGGCATTGTCATCCATAAATGTGAAGAAATTGAGCTTGTTGTGGAGAACCTCTTTGAGTATGATGTACTAATGAGGAACAAGTAGAGAACTCTAATGCCCATTGGAAACTCAGAGATGAGGCTGGGAGATCAGTGGGGCCAGAAAGAAAAGCATGGGGTTAAAATGTATAGATGTGAATCAAGAAATATGCTATGGAAATAACATACAGTTTGTTTCCAAAGGATACAATGTTAATATAGGTGCAATGTAACAGGCTGGTGCAACTTAGCCTTTCTGGGTGCTTAACGACGATACCTGAAGTCCCTACCAATTTGGCCGAGGGACCTGGGGGACAACTTTGTTCCTTGCCCTCAGAGGTCAGCCAAGTCTTAGGGGATTATATGTGGGGGCATCTCTTGAAAAGTCCAGCAGAGGTAGGTCACCATTCTTCCTGTTCAGGGAAATCTTGGAGAGCCACTAAGGTGACTTCAGCCAGTGTCCAGTCTATAAAGAGGAAAGTCTGTTCCTTCAGAAAAGGAAGCCTGGTCTAGCAAGACCTGATTTTGTCTTCATGTGGATGGAACTAGTGGATGAGGAGCTGAAAGAAGCAAGGGGCTCCCCCCTCCCCCCCCAAAAAAAAACTCTGAGAGACGCCTGAGGACCAGATCCTCAACTGACCTCAACAAAACAAAACCTTGGTTAATCTGGACTATCTGTATGGCCTTAAGCACCCAGAAGGAAAGTACAACCAGAAATAAATAATAAGACCAGAGAAACTGTAATGCAGACACAAAACTTGAGATCTTAGTAAATAGACAAAAAGAAAAAAAGAGCACCATTGTTTGGCCTATCTTCAATTCTTACAGGCAGGCGCATGTGCACTCCTCAAAGACATGAGATACAGTTTTTTTTTACTTTTTAGCCTTCCAATGTGGACTGAGGACTACTGAGATACCCAGCTTGTGAACTAAGAAGATAATGGGAATTCAGCCTCCTCAGAATAAGGACTGCAATTGCTGGATTACCTCGG
The DNA here is from genome assembly GCA_009823505.1 of Rhizomys pruinosus. NCBI lineage: Eukaryota > Metazoa > Chordata > Mammalia > Rodentia > Spalacidae > Rhizomys > Rhizomys pruinosus. Next base: position 108,982 of record VZQC01004135.1, on the reverse strand, counting down.
CAGTATCGTGGAGGCCAATGCAGCACGTCAGTAAGGGTTTCCTTCTGTATAAGATTTTTTTTGTAGTGTAATGTCTTAATCATAGTCTACCATCAAATATTTCAGGAGTATCTTTAATGTTTAGATAGTATATTAGCACCATGCAATAATTACATCATAAGTTCTCAAGCAGAGGCAGTCTATTGCAAGGACCTTCTTTGCTGCCAATTATCATAGGCTGTTTAAAGTTAGAAAACTGAATAGCAACACTGAATACTGTAGAAATGCACTTTGCTCAGTAATACTTGAGTTGTTGCAATATTAGATTATCCAGTTTGTTGTTACAGAAAATCCATAACTGTAATTGATGGTTGTTGCCATAATAGTATATTGCCTGTATTTCTACCTCTAGTAATGGGCTTTATGTGCTAGATTTAAATATCCTTTAGTCTGGGCAAGTGCACAAGACGTTTTATTTATTTTTTTTAATGGTTAAGATCATATAATTCTTTTGTTTCTTTTTTTAATTTTTTATTTTTTCTTTGATTTTCTAATAAGTAATAAGTAATGAATACAAGCATCCTTCATGTAAAACCAATTTGCAAGCAGCTATGCCCAAACCCACACAGCCCAAGGCTCCACCATCCAGCTGGAGGGGTTTGTATGTACAATCATGTTGATCAAATAAGTGTCCAGTCTATATTGCTGTAGTTTCACAATTCACCCCAATTGCAGCCCTTACATTCTACCATGCCCCCTCTTCTGCAGATTGTTTCCTAGGCTTTAGAAAAGGGGCACAAGTGGGCGAGAAGCAAAACAGTCAACTTTTTCTGGAGATGTCATTTGGACACTGATCAGTTCAGGATGTTTCCTTTCATGGGCCGGCAGTTTATCCAGGAATAACCTTTCAATCCTACTAATGAAGCACAAGCAATTAGATATAGGCATTTAAACAGTACTAATTAGTATGGTAGGTTATGTTGGCATAGACACAGATGTTTGGATGTTATGCTAATCCATGAACTATAGTTTTTCTGTAAAAGATGACAAGGTTTTACTGTGGATTATAACATCTCCTAACCACTAGAGGACATAAGCTTGTAGTGGCATCAGCCATGAATTATTCCTCCAAGGAGAGAGCTAATAGCCAATTAGATTTGGGATATACAGACATGTGGCTGCCACTGATACACAGTATTTCCAGGCAGGTGAGGTGTAGCTGATGCTGATGGGGGAGACTTGCTTGAATCAAGGAGACCAATATTTGCTTTATTAATTTAGTGGCCTTTGGTAACAGTCTCTAGCATTCCAGAGACCAACTGTACACTTGCAAGTGTGGTCTCAATACATCTTTCCCATGCTTGCATCAGGTCTTCTACAACAGGGCCTTACCGCCTCTCTTCTTGCAGGTATCCCAGTAAAGTCAAGAAGACTTTACCTTTTGGGGGGGGGTGGATCCCCTGGCCAATATCTCCTTAGTAGAATAATCCATTTCTGATATCAGAGCTCTCCCATGTTAATATATTTTGCTTAATTGCAAGCTTATAAAGACTTTAGTGTTATATTTGGCTCTGAATAGAGAATAATCCTTTCACAGTAACTATGTCTATTAGTCAATTAAAGAAAGCAGTTATACCAGTTTTATAAGAGATTACCTCTATAACAGTTGGCTCTAATTTACAGTTAGAGAATGACTTCACTACCATCATGTTTTTCTTTGTTCTCTCATATTAAAGTCTCTCATATTAAAACTTTGTGGCACCTGGAAGGTAAAGTTCATTAGGACTCAGTATAAACAGTTGTTACAAATAGAATCCTGAGATGGCCTAGCGGTTAGGAGTGCCAACCGCTCTTGCAGAGGACCCGGGTTCGATCCCCAGCACCCACATGGTGGCTGAGAACCGTCTGAGGCTCCAATTCCAGGGAATCCGACACCCTCTTCTGACCTCTGCGGCACTGCACGACACGGGTGCAAAGACTTGTATGCAGACAGTACATTCATACACATACAGAAATAAATTAAAAAAATTTTTTTAATTAAAAAAAAAACAACAAATAGAATCCACAGAGATCTTTGATGCCTGTAGCAGTCTGAGGCTTTTCTTCCTTTTAATGTTTAGATGGCCCAACTTATCTGCTGGTATTTCTTGGTACATCCTGCACAATGCAAAACTGTATCTTTTCTTTCTTAGCCATTAAGTTGGTGATGTTTTGACCTGTGAGAACATGCAAATCTTTTCCCATAGTAAATTTTAAGATTTAAATTGAAAAATTAGACAAAACGTTTAATATATAACTGTATCCCCCCTTTTTATTTTAGCTTTTTATTTTTTGAGCCATGAATCTCAAAAAGGTAGTTGTAGTACACGTACCTATAGGCAAGAATCANACACTATCATTCAAACCACCACATTCCACTCCCTGGCCCCCATAGGCTCATGACTATATAAAGTGCAAAGTGCATTTAGTCCAACCTTAAAAGTCCCCATAGTTTTTACCAGTTTCAATTCTATTCAAAAGTCTATAGTCCAAAATCTCTTCTGAGACACAGGCCAATCCCTTAACTGTAAGCTCCTGTAAAATCAAAAGGCAAATTACATACTCCCAACATAGAGTGGAACTGAATACACATTTCCATTCCAAAAGGGAAGAACAGAGGCATAGTGAGGAAATACTGGACCAAAACAAGACCAAAAACCAGCAGGGCAAACACCAAGTCCAGTAGCTCCATGTGCGACTTATGGTATTTTACTTCCAAAGGGCTTAGATGGCTCAACTCTTCCAGGATTGCATGCAACATGAATCTCTTCCTTAGGTTGGTACCACTCCCTATATGCAGCTCTCCTTGGAAAATATCTCACAGCTCTGGCATCTCGAATGTCTTCTTGGGGTCTCCACTGCCACCCAGACTTCACATTCACAGCTTCATGCAATGGCCTATCAGGGCCTTCTTTATTCAGGGATCCCCCCTGCTGCACTTTGCCTGACCTTGGTGGCTCTCTGAAACCGTGGAGGAAGAACTGATGACCCCTTTACTCTTGCAAACTTCATGCCTCTAAAAGCCAGCACCATGTGAATGAAGCTACCAAGTTTGACTGCAAGTTTGGGATGGACCCTGGCCTATTTCAACCACATTTGCAACTTTTCTCTGCCCTGCACTTGTTGGAGTAGAAAATGCTTTAAGTATTTTCCTTTCAAAAATTGGAGGATTAGCTGGATGTGGTCCTGCCCTGAAGGTACTGTTTCTGTTGTTTACTTGTAAATCTGGAGGACTCTCCTTAATCACACTTTTTCCATTGTTTACTTGTAAATATCTAGGCCTCTCCCTAATCACTTTAATCTCCTTATCAAAAGGAACTGCTCCTTCAAATGCCTTGGCCCCACCTTTAATCTTCCTAGTGCACTTCTCAGATCCAAACTGTATATTCTGTATTTTTCTGTCCCATCTGCTCTTTTTCACTGTAGATCTGCATGATATTCACTATTAATAGCCATGCCACCATTTCTACATTAGGCTATCTTGAAATATCCTCTGCCAAAGACATTAGTCCATTGCTTTTCAACTTAGCATCAGGCAAGCATTTGGGCTGTGGGCAAACTGCAGCCAGACTCTTTGCCAAAATATCCCAGTTGCTGCCTAAGTCTTTATTTTCCTCTGGAACTACATTTTTTGCAGCAATGCTTTCTTCCAAGCTTCTACTAGAATGGCCCATTAAGCTCTGCTTACAGTAGCCAACAGCTTTTCTAGCCCAAAGTTCCATAGTCTCCCACATTTCTCCAAACACCCAAATGGTCAGGTTCTTCACAGCAAACAGCCCACTCTCTGGTACCAAATATCTATATTAGTCACTTTTCTGTTGCTGTGATAAAAGACCATGACCAAAGGAACTTATAAAAGGAAGAGTTTATGATTGACAGTTCCAGAGAATTAGAGTCCATTGTGGGGGGAAGCATGGTGGCCGGGGCTGGAGCAGCAAGCCGAGGCTCACATCTCGCAATGAGCATGGGAAACAGAGAGAGAGAGACTGGAGACCGCAAGGCTTGTTAAACTCACTAAGCCCACCCCCAATGACGAACTTCCTCCAGCATGGCCACACCTTCTAAGACCTCCAAGAACAGTGCCACCAACTGGAGACAAAATGTCTGAATACTTAAAGCCTATGGGGGGACACTCTCATTCAAACCACTACACCCCTCTTTCAGTCTCTTTCTTTCCCTTTTTCCTTTCCATTTTCCTGGCTCCTTCTGTTACCTCAGGGTATATACTCACATATAAGGGACTGATGCTATAATCTGCAAATGAAGGAGGTCTTACATCACTTGCTTTTCTGAGTTTGTGGTACTTCACTTAGTTTAACAGTCTCTAGTTCCATCCATTTACCTACAAATTTTGTAATTTCATCTCTTCTTACTGCTGAGTAGAACTCCATTGTGTAAATGTACCACATTTTTATTATCCTTTCATCAGTTGAGGGACATTTAGATTGTTTCCATTTCTTAGCTATTATGAAAAGATCACCAACAAACATGAATCTTTACAGTAGGTTGTGTCCTTTGGGTACATGCCAAGGAGTGGTATAACCAGATCATACGGTAGATTCATTTTTATTTTTTTAAGAGTTCTCCACAGTGCTTTCCATAGTGGTTGCTAGAGTTTGCTTCCCACCAGCAATACATGAATATTCCCTTTTTTCCCCGCATTTTTTCAGTATTTGCTGTCTCTTATTCCCTTGATCTAACTGGGGTAACATGGAATCTTAAAGTGGTTTTTATCTGCATATCTCTAATTACTAAAGATGTTGTGAGAAGTTTTTAATGTGTCTTAGCCATTTTAATTTTTTCATTTGAGAATTCTCTGCTCAGATCCATAGCCCATCTTTTTATTGGGTCAATTATTTCCTTGCTTCTTTGTTGAATACTATTACTTCTCTGTTGGATATGTAGCAAGTAAAGGTTTTCTCCCACTCAGTGGGTTTTTCTTCAATTCCTTGCTTGTTTCTTTTGCTGTACAGAAGCTTTGTAGCTTAATGAGATCCCACTTGTTTGGCTTTAATGCCTCAGTAACTAAAGTCCAATTTAGAAAGTCCTTTCCTATACCTATGGCTTATAGGGTACTGCCTATGTTTTTTTTTTTCCTAGCAGTTTCAGAGTTTCTGATTTTATATTGAGGTCTTTGATCAATTTGGAGTTGACTTTTGTGCAGGGTGAAAAATAAGGGTCCAATTTCATTCTTCTATAGGTGGAGATTCAGTTTTGCCAGCACCATTTGTTGAAGATACTGTCTTTCCTACACTGTGTATTCCTGGCACCTTTGTCAAATATCAGGTGGATGAATTCACAGTAGCCTCAAAAGACTCATGTGTGATTTTTCTATTGTGTTCCACTGATCTATGTGTTTGTTTATGTGCCAGTATCATGCTGTTTTACATCTGTAATAAAGTCCAAGATCTGGTATGGTGATCTCCTAGCATTGTTCTTTTTGCCCAACATTTTATTTTTACCTCACAGAGATCCACCTCCTTCTGCCTGCCTCCTGAGTGCTGGGATTAAAGACATTCAACACCAAGTCTGGTGCAAGATTGCTAAAGATTGCTTTTGATATCTAGAGCCTTTGAGATTCCATATGAAATTTTTGGTCTTTTTGAGGCTCTCTGAAGAATGTCATTGATATTTTGATTTGGCATTGCATTGAATCTATAGATTGCTATTGGTGAGATGCCCATTTTCACAATATTAATTCTACTGATCCATGAGCACGGTAGGTTCTTCCATCTGCTGGTGTCTTCTTTTTATTTTTTTAATTTTATTTTAATTTTTATTTATTTATTTATTATTTTTTATGTGTATGAATGTACTGTCTGCATGTAGGTTTGTGCACCTGTGTCATGCAATGCCGCAGAGGTCAGAAGAGGGCATCGGATTCCCCTGGAACTGGAGTTAAAGATGGTTCTCAGCTGCCATGTGTGTGTGTCCGGGGGATCGAACCTGGGTCCTCTGCAAGAGCAGTCGGCACTCTTAACCACTAGGCCATCTCTCCAGCCCCCTGGTGTCTTCTTCTATCTCTTTCTTTAAATATTTAAGACTTTCATTACAGAGATCTTTAACATCTTTATTTAGGTTTATTCTTAGATATTTTTTTTGAGACTACTGTGAATGGGAGGGTTTCCTTGAATGCTTTTTCTGATTGCTACTGATTTTTATAAATTGATTTTGTAACCTTCCACTTTATTGAAAATACTAATAATTTCTAGCAATTTTCTGGTACAATTATAGAGCTCTCTTATGTATAATACCGTATCATCTGAGTCTAGACATGGTAGTGCAGGCCTGTAATCCCAGCACTCAGAAGGAAGAGGCAGGCTGATCTCCGTGTGTTCAGGGTCAGCCTGGTCTACATAGTGAGTTCAAGGCCAGCTGGGGCTATAAGGAGGTTCTGTCACAAAAAAGACCAAGGAAAACTCATGTCATCTGCAAATAGTGATAATCTGACCTTTTCTTTTCCAATTAGTACTCCTTTAATTTTTTTCTATTTTCTTATTGCTCTAGCAAGAATTTCAGCACTATACTGAAAAGGAGTGGAAAAAGTGGACAACTGTCTCTGGATCCTGATTTTAATAGGGATCTTTCATGTTTTTCTCCATTTAGAATGATGTTGGCTGTAGGTTTGTTGTATATAGCTGTAATTATGTGGAGGTATATTTCCTTCAGTCCAACTCCCTCTAGGACTTTTTTTAGCACAATTGTTTTTAA
>VZQC01004135.1:19528-100336 GCA_009823505.1 Rhizomys pruinosus | reverse complement strand
TATTATTCTGTTGAAGATCTGATCAATACTATTCTCTTGAGATTCTTCTCCTTCTATTCCTATGATGTGGAGGTTTGATCTTTTCATAGTGTCCCATATTTCCTGGTTGTTCCACTTTTGTGTATTTTTAAATTTTTCATAATCTTTATTTGAGCTTTGTAGTTGCTCTGTGTTATCTTCCAGGTCCGATATTCTTTGTTCTGCTTCCTCCATTCTATTTCTGAGCCTTTTACCATTTCTTTCCTCTTGATTGGGTAAGTGTTCTATGTCCTTTTTCATTTCATCCTGTGATTTCTTTACTATTTCCACTTCCTTTTGGAGCTTCTCAGTCTCTTCTTGGTGCTCCTTACTTTGCTGGTTGGCTTTTCCAATGTTTCCACTTCTTTCTGGAGTTTGTCATTTTCTCCCTCTAGTTCTTTCTGGAATTTGTCATTCTCTCCCTTTAGTTCTTTCTGAAGTTTGTCATTGTCTCCCTCTAGGTCCTTCTTGAATTTTTCTTTCTCTCTCCTTAATTCTCTGACTTCTTTATATTCTTTAATTTCTCTGAATAGGTCTGCAATTGCTCCTCTAAGATCTGTTTCTTGTGTCACCTCCAGGTGGATCCCACTGTAGCAATCTCCTACAGGGTTGGTAGAGCTTGGTGTGGAATTATCCTACACCTTTCCCATGGTGTCCCTTTTTCATGTCTCTGGCATGTGGGTTTCCCTTTTTTTGCCTGTATTCTGATGTGAATCACAAATGTCTTTTCACTGTGTTGAAGGCTTGCTTTGCTTGCCTCTTTCAGATGCCTTTTTTTCCCCCTCCATGTTTATGGAGTGTTGGCTTGTCTAGGTTTCAGGCTTTCAATTTTGTTTATATATTGGAAGTCTAATTCACTCTTCCCTTTCTGTTCTGAAGGTTCTCCAAAAAAAATCCACTTGTACACTCCCTCAGCAATTCCAGTTGGGAGGGTACTCTGTGCTTCAGGTGGTCCTGGCAAGGCCCTGACCTGATACAATGGTGACAGGCCCAGTTTTCCTACCAGCTACAAGGGTGACCGTGCCCAGACAGCCACACCCAACAAGGGTTTAACAGGCCCACACTTGATCCCAGAAAGCAGAGCCACTGCACACTGCCACAAACCAACGAATCAATTATCTAGCAACCCAAGAGTAGATCTATCCTAAAATCTGCCTGGCTGAACCACCCAGCTCCTACCTGTGCTTCAGGTGGTCCTGGCAAGGCCCTGACCTGACAGAATCGCACAAGCCTTTTTAAAAAGAAACATGGCTTACTTGCACAAAACTGATTAGATTTGAGAGACTATGAATGTCTTTGAAGTGGTTTTTGTGGATGTGAAACAAATGGTGAGAATTTGAGTTGTTCCCTTATTACAGTATTGAAATTATAGTCTACTTAATTTATCAAATCATGTTCATGCCCTGATTTTATATACTTGTATCTATCGATAAACATTGTGATACTTGAAAAAAAAAAAAAAGAAAGATAAACCTGTGTGCCTAAACAACCATGACTTTATAATGGGGTTGGTAGGAATCCTGCAATTGGTTGGAGTTAAGGGAATCATCAGGGAAGAATAGATTGATCTCAGAACCTTCAAAACTGGCACATTTGGGGAGTAGCTGGGGGGTGAGGGATGTTAAGAGCAGAAATAAAAGATTAGGAAACAGGCAAGTTCCAAGGTCAGTTCCAACTCCATTGCTCAAAGTCCTATCCTTACTGTCTTCAGCAGTAGAGGCTTACCTTCAAGTTCCAGGAAGGATTCTGTCCAAGGGCTCTGGCCTGTGTTATTTTGGGAATCTTTTGGACTACTCTGACCAACAGCATGAAGAGAGATCTCTCCTGTCTGGCACTGTGCTCCTTGACAGGTATGCACATGCACTAATGTTCAGACAATGTATTTGTATTTCTCAGGGGGATCCAGAGCCAACACTTTCCTCTGGCTTCCCACAAGCTCCTTTCTTCTTTCCTTTCTCTACCTCCCATCCAACCTCATACCCCCATTCCAAGCACTCAACATTCCCCCACCCACTCCAAGTAACACCAGCCTCCTACTATACCCCTTCTCCTGAGTTCTCTATCCCTCCCAGTTCCCTGCATGTACCTCCCTTCTCCCCTCCTAGCCAAAGACTCCTACTTTCCCCACCTCTCCCCATAATATCTGTTCCCTACTATCCCCCTTGTATTAGTCACTTTTCTGTTGCTGTGATAAACCACCATGACCAAGGGAACTTATAAAAGGAAGAGTTTATTTGAGCTTATGATTGACAGTTCCAGGGAATTAAAGTCCATTGTGGTGGGAAGCATGGTGGCCAGGGCTGGAGCAGCAAGCTGAAGCTCACATCTCACAATGAGCACAGAAAGCAGAGAGAGACAGAGACTGGAGACCACAAGGCTTGTTAAACTCACTAAGCCCACCCCCAGTGACGTACTTCCTCCAGCATGGCCACACCTTCTAAGATCTCCAAGAACGGTACCACCAACTAGAGACAAAATGTCTGAATACTAAAGCCTATGCAGGGACACTATCATTCAAACAACCACATTCCACTCCCTGGCCCCCATAGGCTCATGACTATATAAAGTGCAAAGTGCATTTAGTCCAACCTTAAAAGTCCCCATAGTTTTTACCAGTTTCAATTCTATTCAAAAGTCTATAGTCCAAAATCTCTTCTGAGACACAGGCCAATCCCTTAACTGTAAGCTCCTGTAAAATCAAAAGGCAAATTACATACTCCCAACATAGAGTGGAACTGAATACACATTTCCATTCCAAAAGGGAAGAACAGAGGCATAGTGAGGAAATACTGGACCAAAACAAGACCAAAAACCAGCAGGGCAAACACCAAGTCCAGTAGCTCCATGTGCGACTTATGGTATTTTACTTCCAAAGGGCTTAGATGGCTCAACTCTTCCAGGATTGCATGCAACATGAATCTCTTCCTTAGGTTGGTACCACTCCCTATATGCAGCTCTCCTTGGAAAATATCTCACAGCTCTGGCATCTCGAATGTCTTCTTGGGGTCTCCACTGCCACCCAGACTTCACATTCACAGCTTCATGCAATGGCCTATCAGGGCCTTCTTTATTCAGGGATCCCCCCTGCTGCACTTTGCCTGACCTTGGTGGCTCTCTGAAACCGTGGAGGAAGAACTGATGACCCCTTTACTCTTGCAAACTTCATGCCTCTAAAAGCCAGCACCATGTGAATGAAGCTACCAAGTTTGACTGCAAGTTTGGGATGGACCCTGGCCTATTTCAACCACATTTGCAACTTTTCTCTGCCCTGCACTTGTTGGAGTAGAAAATGCTTTAAGTATTTTCCTTTCAAAAATTGGAGGATTAGCTGGATGTGGTCCTGCCCTGAAGGTACTGTTTCTGTTGTTTACTTGTAAATCTGGAGGACTCTCCTTAATCACACTTTTTCCATTGTTTACTTGTAAATATCTAGGCCTCTCCCTAATCACTTTAATCTCCTTATCAAAAGGAACTGCTCCTTCAAATGCCTTGGCCCCACCTTTAATCTTCCTAGTGCACTTCTCAGATCCAATCTGTATATTCTGTATTTTTCTGTCCCATCTGCTCTTTTTCACTGTAGATCTGCATGATATTCACTATTAATAGCCATGCCACCATTTCTACATTAGGCTATCTTGAAATATCCTCTGCCAAAGACATTAGTCCATTGCTTTTCAACTTAGCATCAGGCAAGCATTTGGGCTGTGGGCAAACTGCAGCCAGACTCTTTGCCAAAATATCCCAGTTGCTGCCTAAGTCTTTATTTTCCTCTGGAACTACATTTTTTGCAGCAATGCTTTCTTCCAAGCTTCTACTAGAATGGCCCATTAAGCTCTGCTTACAGTAGCCAACAGCTTTTCTAGCCCAAAGTTCCATAGTCTCCCACATTTCTCCAAACACCCAAATGGTCAGGTTCTTCACAGCAAACAGCCCACTCTCTGGTACCAAATATCTATATTAGTCACTTTTCTGTTGCTGTGATAAAAGACCATGACCAAGGGAACTTATAAAAGGAAGAGTTTATGATTGACAGTTCCAGAGAATTAGAGTCCATTGTGGGGGGAAGCATGGTGGCCGGGGCTGGAGCAGCAAGCCGAGGCTCACATCTCGCAATGAGCATGGGAAACAGAGAGAGAGAGACTGGAGACCGCAAGGCTTGTTAAACTCACTAAGCCCACCCCCAATGACGAACTTCCTCCAGCATGGTCACACCTTCTAAGACCTCCAAGAACAGTGCCACCAACTGGAGACAAAATGTCTGAATACTTAAAGCCTATGGGGGGACACTCTCATTCAAACCACTACACCCCTCTTTCAGTCTCTTTCTTTCCCTTTTTCCTTTCCATTTTCCTGGCTCCTTCTGTTACCTCAGGGTATATACTCACATATAAGGGACTGATGCTATAATCTGCAAATGAAGGAGGTCTTACATCACTTGCTTTTCTGAGTTTGTGGTACTTCACTTAGTTTAACAGTCTCTAGTTCCATCCATTTACCTACAAATTTTGTAATTTCATCTCTTCTTACTGCTGAGTAGAACTCCATTGTGTAAATGTACCACATTTTTATTATCCTTTCATCAGTTGAGGGACATTTAGATTGTTTCCATTTCTTAGCTATTATGAAAAGATCACCAACAAACATGAATCTTTACAGTAGGTTGTGTCCTTTGGGTACATGCCAAGGAGTGGTATAACCAGATCATACGGTAGATTCATTTTTATTTTTTTAAGAGTTCTCCACAGTGCTTTCCATAGTGGTTGCTAGAGTTTGCTTCCCACCAGCAATACATGAATATTCCCTTTTTTCCCCGCATTTTTTCAGTATTTGCTGTCTCTTATTCCCTTGATCTAACTGGGGTAACATGGAATCTTAAAGTGGTTTTTATCTGCATATCTCTAATTACTAAAGATGTTGTGAGAAGTTTTTAATGTGTCTTAGCCATTTTAATTTTTTCATTTGAGAATTCTCTGCTCAGATCCATAGCCCATCTTTTTATTGGGTCAATTATTTCCTTGCTTCTTTGTTGAATACTATTACTTCTCTGTTGGATATGTAGCAAGTAAAGGTTTTCTCCCACTCAGTGGGTTTTTCTTCAATTCCTTGCTTGTTTCTTTTGCTGTACAGAAGCTTTGTAGCTTAATGAGATCCCACTTGTTTGGCTTTAATGCCTCAGTAACTAAAGTCCAATTTAGAAAGTCCTTTCCTATACCTATGGCTTATAGGGTACTGCCTATGTTTTTTTTTTTCCTAGCAGTTTCAGAGTTTCTGATTTTATATTGAGGTCTTTGATCAATTTGGAGTTGACTTTTGTGCAGGGTGAAAAATAAGGGTCCAATTTCATTCTTCTATAGGTGGAGATTCAGTTTTGCCAGCACCATTTGTTGAAGATACTGTCTTTCCTACACTGTGTATTCCTGGCACCTTTGTCAAATATCAGGTGGATGAATTCACAGTAGCCTCAAAAGACTCATGTGTGATTTTTCTATTGTGTTCCACTGATCTATGTGTTTGTTTATGTGCCAGTATCATGCTGTTTTACATCTGTAATAAAGTCCAAGATCTGGTATGGTGATCTCCTAGCATTGTTCTTTTTGCCCAACATTTTATTTTTACCTCACAGAGATCCACCTCCTTCTGCCTGCCTCCTGAGTGCTGGGATTAAAGACATTCAACACCAAGTCTGGTGCAAGATTGCTAAAGATTGCTTTTGATATCTAGAGCCTTTGAGATTCCATATGAAATTTTTGGTCTTTTTGAGGCTCTCTGAAGAATGTCATTGATATTTTGATTTGGCATTGCATTGAATCTATAGATTGCTATTGGTGAGATGCCCATTTTCACAATATTAATTCTACTGATCCATGAGCACGGTAGGTTCTTCCATCTGCTGGTGTCTTCTTTTTATTTTTTTAATTTTATTTTAAATTTTATTTATTTATTTATTATTTTTTATGTGTATGAATGTACTGTCTGCATGTAGGTTTGTGCACCTGTGTCATGCAATGCCGCAGAGGTCAGAAGAGGGCATCGGATTCCCCTGGAACTGGAGTTAAAGATGGTTCTCAGCTGCCATGTGTGTGTGTGCGGGGGATCGAACCTGGGTCCTCTGCAAGAGCAGTCGGCACTCTTAACCACTAGGCCATCTCTCCAGCCCCCTGGTGTCTTCTTCTATCTCTTTCTTTAAATATTTAAGACTTTCATTACAGAGATCTTTAACATCTTTATTTAGGTTTATTCTTAGATATTTTTTTTGAGACTACTGTGAATGGGAGGGTTTCCTTGAATGCTTTTTCTGATTGCTACTGATTTTTATAAATTGATTTTGTAACCTTCCACTTTATTGAAAATACTAATAATTTCTAGCAATTTTCTGGTACAATTATAGAGCTCTCTTATGTATAATACCGTATCATCTGAGTCTAGACATGGTAGTGCAGGCCTGTAATCCCAGCACTCAGAAGGAAGAGGCAGGCTGATCTCCGTGTGTTCAGGGTCAGCCTGGTCTACATAGTGAGTTCAAGGCCAGCTGGGGCTATAAGGAGGTTCTGTCACAAAAAAGACCAAGGAAAACTCATGTCATCTGCAAATAGTGATAATCTGACCTTTTCTTTTCCAATTAGTACTCCTTTAATTTTTTTCTATTTTCTTATTGCTCTAGCAAGAATTTCAGCACTATACTGAAAAGGAGTGGAAAAAGTGGACAACTGTCTCTGGATCCTGATTTTAATAGGGATCTTTCATGTTTTTCTCCATTTAGAATGATGTTGGCTGTAGGTTTGTTGTATATAGCTGTAATTATGTGGAGGTATATTTCCTTCAGTCCAACTCCCTCTAGGACTTTTTTTAGCACAATTGTTTTTAATCATTATACTGTAATTTTTATCACTCAAATTAATTATTTTCATTATGTTCAGATTTTAATTTACAACAAAAATGTGTTCCCTAACTAGAGACTCTCGGTATTGTGTAAACTGTAAGAAGTTTTAAATGTTATCATTTTGACTGTTTTATTTAAGATAATTGTTCATATTCCTGTAAATATATATATATATGTATATATATATTTATATGTAAATATATATATATATGTAGTACTAATTGCTTAGTAAATTCCCGCAACGAACGGAAAATTGGTTTGTTTGTTTGTTTACAAATGATAGTAGGTCTCAGGGTACTAGTAAAAGAAATTACAAGGGTTAAAAGTTTGGTAATGTGCCGGGCATGGTGGCACAAGCCTTTGATCCCAGCCTTAGGAGGTGGAGGCAGGTGGATCCCTGAGAGATCAAAGCCAGCCTACATCCTGGGAGGAATGTTACTAAGAGATTTTGTCAGAAAAAAAAAAAAAACACAAAACAACAACAAAAAATGCAGGGTGTGGTGGCACACACCTTCAATCCCAGCAGGAGGCAGAGGCAGGCGATCTCTGTGAAGCCCAAGGCCAGCCTTGGGCTACACAGAGAGTTTCAGGAGCTAGAGGTACAGGGAGACCCTGACTCAAAAAGACCAAAAAAAAAAAAAAGTTTGGTAAAAAGGATACAGAAGTATTTATTTATGAAGATTAAGATGGCCAGATATTTCCAGAATAGAATGGATAATGAGAACTTTTGAGCAAGTTTGCAAAAGATCTGAGTGGGATCATAGAGATACAGTGTTATTATAAAGATACAGTGTTATAAAGATTACTGTTACACAGAAAAACAAGCAGCCAATGGTCTCCCTCATTCCTGGATGCTAGCACCAAATCCCCAGATGAAAGGCAAGCTGAACAACATTACTGTTATATTTCTGTTTATCTGAAAACAACTATGTTGTTATAATGTAAATCTCTTAATGGGCTCTAGAATCAATCCACCACTTACTTTCAGACTCTGTAGTTACTGTATATGAATGGAAAGTATTTATGCATATTTTAGAGTAATATAAAATTAAAGGAGGAAAATGTGAATTCCTAAATATAATAAAAAAACAGAGAAAGATGCAGGACGGTTATGGCAGAATGCATGATCTGGGGTGGGGTGGGGGGAAGGGAAAGGGGAATATGTCTAAACTGAACTGAGAAATTATGTCTGAAATACACAAAACATCAATAAAAGCATTATAAAAAAGAAAAATTCAGATTCCCCCCCAAAATTACTGTTACACGCGGTGCTTACCGGACCTCATTTGGTGACCATGGGAAGGGAAGACCCCAGTGTGGAGCACAAGGGCAGAACTGATGGTTGTTTAGGCTTGCCAAGGAGGAGACTTCAAACACTTCCTTAAGGAAATCATGACGTCTTTCAGCCAGGTGTAGACACCGATGTCATGATTCCACATTTCAGCAAGACTTGCCAGTGACTCCAAGCTCCAGTCCCTCTAGGACTTTTAACACAAATTGATATTGGATTTTGTCAAAATCCTTTTCTGCATCTATTGAGATGATTTTTGTCTTTAAATCCATTTATATGATTTATTATGCTTGTTGATTTACATAGATCGAACCACCTCCACATCTCTGGAATAAAGGCTACTTTATCATGGTGGATGATCTTGATGTGGTATGTGAATATTTTGCCAAGAATCTTTGTGTCTATGTTTATTAAGGGCATGGGTCTAGCTAGGTTTTCTTTCTTTTTTCTTTTTTTTTTTTTTTTTTTTGTGTCTTATCTTTACCTGGTTTTGGTATTAGAGTGATACTGGCTTCATAGAAGGTGTTTGGAGATCCTCCCTCTGATTTCATATTTTGAATATAAGCAAGGAATGATAAGTGTAGATCTGATCTTGAATTCTGATAGAAATCTCCTGTGAATCCTGGGCTATTTTTTACTCAGGAATGTTTGTTTGCTGTTTCAATTTTCTCTTTTGTTATGGTCGATGTAAGCTGTTGATCTCTTCTTGGTTTAACTTTGGTTGGGTTTTCCATGTTTTTTTTTATTTTTTTTTTCATCTTTTCTTTTAGTTTCAAATTAGCACTAGAATAACTATTTTGTTTAGACTAGCCCTTTATATTTGCTGTTTTGTGTGTGGTGTGTGTGTGTGTGTGTGTGTGTGCTGTGTCCTTGTGTGATGTTCCTCTTTTCATCCTTCGATTTGTGGTAACCGGTTGTGGCTGCTGGCTGGTAACGGGCTAAGGTGCGTAGGCTGTTTAATTAGGGAGCTTCGATTGGGGCGGGGGGAGCGGGATTGGTCGTCCTCTAGAGTGGGGTTTCGGATGTGGGGGCCCATTTGTTGGGGTTTGTTGTTTGGGGGGGGGGGGGGGGGGGGGTTGGTTCTCTTTGGGGGAGAAGGGTCGCTCCCGGAGCTCCAGCGTGGCCGGAGAACTCACTATGCGGAGACCAGGCGGGCCTGAACGCCACTCGAGTGCTAGGATTAAAGGCAGGCACCACCCACTGCTGGGCTTGGTGAGGGGCTTTGGAAAATGAGACTGCAACAAAGCACAAGCGCGGATGTACAGGCATTGGGAAGCCAGTGACAAGGAATGGCAAGCGAAGCGGAGCATAACCACGATGGCTGGAAGGATAGGCTAATCCGCAATATCGGGTGGTTTCTCCTAGAAAGGGTGACACGTTCCGATTGTGGCTAGAAAACCATTCCCTAACCACAGAGGACATAAGCTGTGGCACCGCGGTGAGTTATTCCTCCAAGGAGAGAGCTAATACCAATTAGATATTGGGATATATATAGACACATGGCTGCCACTGTTGCACAGTACCCAGGCTGTTAGGTGTAGCTGAATGACGGAGGAGTCTTGCTTGTCTCAGGGAGACCAATATTTTTCTGTATTGTTTAGTGGCCTGGTAAACGCTCACTAGCATTTCAGAGGCCTAGTTGTACGCTAGCAAGTGACGTCTCATAACATTTGTCATGCTCACACCAGGTCTTCGACAACAGTAAGGGACTCACTGCCTTAAAAGGGTATCACTGGGAAAGCTGTCATCCATGAAGGGAAACAACCTGAACAGACGAGTCCAAAATGACAACTCCAAAGAAATTAGAGACTGTTTCTCTCAGCCCTCTTGTGCCCCTTCCCAAAGCCCAGGGAACAAACTGCGGAGAGGAGTGGTAGAATGTAAGGCTTGTCGGAGAGATAGGGGTGAATCATGAGACTACAGGAATATAGTCTGGAATCCTGATTGATCAACATGCCTGTGCATACAAGCTTCTCCAACTGGACTATGGGAACCTTGGGTTGTTCAAAATTTGGTCATAGATACTTGCAAAATGCACCAATTACCTAATTGTATGACATACTGAGTAACATCAATGTTATCTGCAAACAACTGTGTCATTATATTGTAGAATCCCTTAAAAAAATTAAAAAAACAAAAAATATTTTACTTCTTTAAAAAAAAGAAGGTAGATTGTATTTGGTGGGATAGATACAGAAGTGATGAAGAACTTAGGATCCACAGAAGCCTAGTGAATATGCTGTTGAAAGCAAGGAATATTTAAAAATGGTTTTCAGATTTTTAAATGCTACCTATTCTAGTTTGTCTTCCATTGCTGTGACAAAACACTCTGACCGACACCAACTTGGGGACGAAAGGCTTATATCTCCTGGGTCACAGTTCATCACTCAGGGAGCCCAAAGCAGGAACTTAGGGCAGGAACCTGGAGGCAGGAGCTGAAGCACAGACCATGGAGGAATGCTGTTCACTGGCTTGCTCCCCTGGCTCATGCCCAGTCTGCCCTCTTATACGGCACACAACAACCTTCCCAGGGTGGCACCACTCATTGTGGGCTGGGCCCTCCCACACTGCTTGACAATCAAGACAATACTCCACAGATGTGGCCACAGGCCAATCCGATGGAACCAATTCCTCAATTGAGGCTCCCTCAACCCAGGTATGTCAAGTTGACACTAAAGCTATCCATCACACTACCAATACAACAAGCATTTTGTATGTACTGCAAAACATATTTTTCTGATAATGTATATTAATATCATGTATCAACAAAATTGTACATTAAATAATTAGTTAAAAGTCAAAAAAAGCTGGGCTTGGTGGCACATGCCTTTAATCCCAGTACTTGGGAGGCAGAGGCAGGTGGATCTTGATGAGTTCAAGGCCAGCCTGGTCTACATAGTGATTTCCAGGACAGCTGGGGCCTCAGGGGGACCCTGTCTTGAAAAGACCAAAAAAAATGTTTATTTCTTATTTTTATTTTACGTGTATGAGTGCCTGCATGTATATAAGTGCATCCATGTAATACAATGCCCATGGAGGTCAATGAAGGGTGACAGGTCCCCTGGAAGTGGAATTTTTGATGGTTTTTAGCTGCCATGTGAGTATTAGGAATCAAACTCAGGTCCTCTGTAAGAGCAGCCAGTGCTCTTAATCACTGAGCCATCTCTCCAGGCCCCTTTAGTTGTACTTTTTAGTCATTTATATGTACTCTTTCTGATTCTTTTTGAGACAGGGTCTCTCTGTATCCTCAGTGGGCCTAGAACTCATTCTGTAGACCAGACTGGCCTTGAACTCACAGAGATCTACCTGTCTCTGCCTCTTGAGTGCTGGGATTAAAGGTATGTGCCACCATGTCTGGGTTATTTCTGATTTTCTACTGTAGGTACTTAGAGCTATAAACCTCACTCTTAGGATTCCTTTTAAAGAGTTGCAGAGGTTTTATAATGTTATATTTTCATTTTCATTTAGTTCCAGGAATTTTTTTTATTTCTTTCTTCATTTCTTCTTTGATCATTCAGGAATGCATTGTTTAATCTCCATGAGGTTGTGTAGTTACTAGTATTTCTTTTACTATTGATTATAAGCTTTATTGTATTATGGTCTGATAGAATGCATGGAATTTTTTCATTTTTTAATATTTGTTGAGGTTTGTTTTGTGACCCAATATGTCCACCACACCCAGCTAATATGTAGTCAATTTTTAAAAACTTGCATGGGCTACTGACTAGAAAGTATATTCTTTGGTGTTTGTGTGGAATATTCTATCAATCCATTTGATCCATTTGATGCAAGGGTCATTTAATTCAGATTTCTCTGTGTTCACTCTTTGTCCAGTTTATCTGTCTATTGGAGATACCGGGGGTATTGAAGTCACCTACTATTACTGAGTTGGGCTAATCTGTGTTTTATAGTCCTGCGTTTTATAGTCTTTATATGAAATTGGGGGGCACCAGAATTTGGTAAATATGTTCGTGATTGTAATATCTTCTTAGTCAGTTGTTCCTTTGATTAGAATGAAGTGACCCTCTTTATGTGCTCTGATTAACTGTAATTTGAAGTGTATTTTGTCAAATACTAGAAGCGTAATACATGCTTGATTCTTAGAACCATTTTCATGGTAAGGTAGTGCCTATCCTTGAAGGTGAGCTAAGTTTCTTGAAGACAACCAAAAGATAGATTTTGTTTCTTTCTTTTTTTTCACGTAAATTTATTTTGATTTTTTTAACAAATCTAGACCCGTGTTCCCGACCATTCCCCCACCCCGCCAGAGCTCATGCATTCTGCCAAACATGCTTTTCATCTCTTAGTCTTTCTCAATATTCTCCATGAGGAAGTTGACTGTTTTGAGCAGAAGTTCACTGTTTCAGTCAGTTCTTTGATGAAGTCCTTTCTGTTTTTGTTGTTGTTGTTGTTGTTGTTGTTGTTGTTGTTGTTTCCAATATGCATTACGCCCAACTGCTTTGGACAAAAGCTCAGCGGGCCCTACACAAGAAATACTTACAACTAGGTAATTGGCACTAGCATCCACAGATGAGGGATACCATTCGTCGTTTGTTTTTCTGGGACTGTGTTACTTCACTCAGCACGATGTCCTCTAGCTCCAGCCATTTTCCTGCAAAGCTCGTGATGTCATCTTTCTTTACTGCTGCATAGAACTTCATTGTGTAGATGTACCACATTTTCTCTATCCACTCATTTTGTTTCTTAATCAATTGAACTAACCTGTGTCTTTAGACTAGGGAGTTGATATTTAAGTTATTATTGAAAGATGTGTATTTGTCATTTTAACTTGCTTGTGTTCTTGGCCCTATTTTGTGTTACTGTGCCTCTTTTGTTTGCTTTCTGTAACCTCTTCGGTGCACTCATTCCTATCTTTGGTCCTTTGTATTGTTCTGAGTGTTCTCTGTACGGCTGGTTTAGTGGATATGAATTCTGTCACTCTACTCGTGTAATGGACAATTTTCCATTCCTCTTTGACTATGATTGATAGTTTTTCTGGATAAAGTATTTGGGATTGGTATCCATGGTCATTTAGAACTGGGAATACTTTTGTCTAGGCTCTTCTGGCTGTCATCATTTGTATTGAAAAGTCAGATGTAATTCTGATTGTTTGTTTGTTCGTTTGTTTAACTCTAGATGCTTCATGTACCCTCTCTTTGTTCTGTACATATAATGTTTTTACTATGATATGCCATGGGAAGTTTCTGTTCTGGTCCTTTCTAATTGATGTTATATGTGCTTCTTGAATCTATATAGGTATGTCTTTCTTTAGGGAAGTTTCCTTCTATAATCCTGTTGAAGATCTGGTCAATGCCATTGGCCTGAGATTCTTCTTTCTGTATGCCTACAGTTCACAGGATTGTCCTTTTCATAGTATATTCATTTCCTGTGTATTCAATTCACTAATTTTTTAAAATTTTTCAGTCTTTGCTTAAGGACAACTCCATTTTTTCAACTTTATCATCCAGTTTTGATATTCTGTTTTCCATTTCATTCATTCTACTTGCGGGGCTTTCTCCTATTGTTTCAAATTGGCTTATTGAAATTTTCAACTTCATTTTCATTTCCGCTTGAGTTTTCTTCAATAGTTCTCTTTTGTGAATTCACTTATCAAGTACTCAGTTGTTTTTGTTATTTTATTCACCTGCATATTTCTATTTTCTTGAGCTTCCATCACAAGTTTATAGCTATCTTCTTTGAGTTCTTTGAATTGTTTGTGTGTTCTTTAATCATGTTTATCATGTTGATCATGTTTATGATTGTTCTTTTAAATTCTGTGTTGTAGTTTCCTCAGGGTGACTCCCAATGTAGTACAAGTATGTAGGACTGTTGGATTTGGGGAGTGTATTAGTCACTTTTCTGTTGCTGTGATAAAACCACAAAGACCAAGGGAACTTACAAGAGGAAGAGTTTATTTAAGCTTACTATTGACAGTTCCAGGGAATTAGAGTCCATGGTGGCAGGAACTAGAGCAGAAAGCTGAGATTCACATCTTCAAAATGGGCACAGGAAGCAGAAAGAGAGAATAAGCAACTGGAGACTGACAAGGCTTGTTGAACTCTCTAAGACCACCCCCAGTGACATACTTCCTCCAGCATGGCCACACCTTCTAAGATATCCCAAAACAGCGCCACCAACTGGGGACAAAATGTCTGAATACTTGAAGGCTATCGGGGATGTTCTCCTTCAAACCACCACAGTGAGGACAAATTTTCTTGCTTTTCATATTTGTATTTTTGCATTACAATTTGGGTGTATGGATAGTTTTTGTTGGCTGTCTGTTCAATAAGAAATTCTATTCTGCCTTTTTTTAGTTGAATTTTGGTTCTATTTATATTGTTAATATAGCTTGGTAGGTTTTTTGCTCAGGTATGAAAAATTAGTTGGTGTGGTAGTTGATGGATCTGTGATAGTTGGATTAAGAGGGGATGTGATGGATGAGATGGGGGGTGACAGCCTGTAGAGGGTCTAAGAAAGGGAGCTGGAGAATTGACTTAGTCTGGGTGCAAGGATCAGGATGCAGTGGGAAGATCTTGATTAAGGTAGTCCAGAGATCTGACGTGGAACAGCAGGAGTAGGCCTGGGCCTGAGACTAGAAAAGGGACAGGCTGTGGGTGGGGAAATTAGAGGTGCTCAGGCTTCAGGGAAATCAAGACATGGGGGGTGGGGAATCTGACTTATCAGGGTAGTAGTAGTCTGTGTCAGGCAAATTAGGAGCCCAGGGAAGGTGTGGGTAGAGACAGCTTGTGGAGGGTCTAACAAACTATGCTAGAAGATTAAGCTAGTTCGGGCTATGGAAATAATCCAGAGATCTGAGTCAGAAGAGCAGCTGTCCCTGGGCCCATGGTTAGCAGAGGGACAAATAAGTACAGTTTTAAAAATACATATGCTAAGGAGAGTTTTGGGGAGGAAGGAAAATGACTAATGAGGCATTAGAGAAGAGAAATAGAGGAGGAGGAGATGAACAAAGTACAATGATTTGTATGTATAAAATGTCAAAATGAAACTGATTATTTTGTATGCTAATGAAAAATACTAATAAAATTGTCATAACATGAATAAATAACTAAATAAATACCTCTGAGATTAAATTGATAATGTCTTCTCTTTATTTCAATCAACGTTAATCCAGTTCAACCACCAATCATCATCTATTTGGCTGACTTCTTTATGGTCTCTTTTTCCCTCTCTTGCTTGCTGCTGTCTGGGTAGTCATCCAATAGCAATGGGACATGGACAGGAAGTAAACTGAAGCTCTGAAACTGACACTTCAGCTTCATGTCAGCTAGAAGCTAAAACTTGGCTTCAAATACTTCCTTTCACTCCCCAGAAGGTTGGAGTAATGCAGCCAGAGCTATAGGAGCTCTGAAGCTTCCATGCTCAGAAGAGCTTACCCATCATTTTATCGTCTTTCTGATAAGTATTTTCATACTACATACTCAAGCAAACAAACCTTGCTACATTCCAACTATATTCCATCTACACTCCCAGCATTTTTACTTGACCTGGAGTATTCACTTGTATAACAGTAGCTTTTCTCTTTCTTTAGAAATGTATTTAGAAAGATAATTTTTAAAATGCTTTAATACATGACAATATAAAAGTCATACACATTAATAGGACACCATGTGATATTTCAAACTTTACACACTGTTTAAATCAATTTAACCATATCTACTTTAACATTTATCACATTTTAAAAATATTTATTATTTTTATTCCATGTGTATAAATGTTTTGCCTGCATGTGTGTAAGCGCACCCATGTCATGCAATGCCTGCAGAGGTCAGAAGAGTGTGTCAGATACCCTGGAAATGTAGATACAGGCAGTTGCTAGCTACCATGTGGGTGCTAGGAATAGAACCTGGGTCCTCTGCAAGAGCAGCCAGTGTTCTTAACTACTGAGCCATCTCTCCAACCCCAGCATTTATCACCTTTTAATTGTTTTATTATGTGTTTGATATGTATATGAGCATGCCACTGCATATGTTGAGCCCAGATAACCACTTCTGTGAAATCAGTTCTCTCCTTCCACATTTATATGTGTTCTGGGGGATGAACTCTGATCACAAGTCTTGTTCAGTAAGCCATTTCACTGTTGAGTCATCTCACTGGGCCACACTTACCATAATGGTAAAAACATTGAAAAATCCCTTGGCTTTTTGAAATTTACCATACACAGTGATTGTCAATGGTCACCGACTGTGCAATGACACACCTGATCTTCTTGCTCCTGTCTCACTGCAAGGTACTGCCCTTTGATTGGTCTTGCATCTCTTTTCTGCTTCTGCCAATCACCATTCTACTCTCAATTTCCATGAGATCAGCTGTTTTAGATTCCACAAATAAGTGAGATCAACCAGTCCTGTCTGTGGCTGACTTATTTCACTCAGTATTATGATCTCTAGTTCTAGCATGTAACAAGTAATGTGATTTAATTTTTTAATGGCTGCTAAGTGTTCCATGGTGCATATGTTTCATCATCAGGTTTTCATCATCCATTCATCAGTTGATAGACACTGTGATTGCTTATAGTGCTTAGCTATTGCCAATAGTTGGTATAGGAGTGGAGTTGTCTCTTCAACATACTCATGCTATTTCCTTCAGCTATAGACCCAGTAGAAAGACTGCTGAATCATGGTAGTTCTAGTTTTAATTTTTTGAGGAACCTCCATGACTTTTTTTCATAATGGCTATGCTGATCTACCTTCCCCACCAATAGTGTTCAAGGAAGGGTTTATTTTCTCCATATTCTAGCTAGTGCTTAATTTGTGTTTTGTTGGGTTCCTTTTTTTTTTTTTTTTTTTTTTTTATTAAGGTAGTCCAGAGATCTGACGTGGAACAGCAGGAGTAGGCCTGGGCCTGAGACTAGAAAAGGGACAGGCTGTGGGTGGGGAAATTAGAGGTGCTCAGGCTTCAGGGAAATCAAGACATGGGGGGTGGGGAATCTGACTTATCAGGGTAGTAGTAGTCTGTGTCAGGCAAATTAGGAGCCCAGGGAAGGTGTGGGTAGAGACAGCTTGTGGAGGGTCTAACAAACTAGCTAGAAAGATTAGCTAGTTCGGGCTATGGAAATAATCCAGAGATCTGAGGAGCGAAGAGCAGCTGTCCCTGGGCCCATGGTTAGCAGAGGGACAAATAAGTACAGTTTTAAAAATACATATGCTAAGGAGAGTTTTGGGGAGGAAGGAAAATGACTAATGAGGCATTAGAGAAGAGAAATAGAGGAGGAGGAGATGAACAAAGTACAATGATTGTATGTATGAAATGCAAAATGAAACTGATTATTTTGTATTCTAATGAAAAATACTATAAAAATGTCATACATGATAAAAAATAAAAATAACTAATAATACCTCTGAGATTAAATTGATAATGTCTTCTCTTTATTTCAATCAACGTTAATCCAGTTCAACCACCAATCATCATCTATTTGGCTGACTTCTTTATGGTCTCTTTTTCCCTCTCTTGCTTGCTGCTGTCTGGGTAGTCATCCAATAGCAATGGGACATGGACAGGAAGTAAACTGAAGCTCTGAAACTGACACTTCAGCTTCATGTCAGCTAGAAGCTAAAACTTGGCTTCAAATACTTCCTTTCACTCCCCAGAAGGTTGGAGTAATGCAGCCAGAGCTATAGGAGCTCTGAAGCCTCCATGCTCAGAAGAGCTTACCCATCATTTTATCGTCTTTCTGATAAGTATTTTCATACTACATACTCAAGCAAACAAACCTTGCTACATTCCAACTATATTCCATCTACACTCCCAGCATTTTTACTTGACCTGGAGTATTCACTTGTATAACAGTAGCTTTTCTCTTTCTTTGAAAATGTATTTAGAAAGATAATTTTTAAAATGCTTTTACTACATGACAATATAAAAAGTCATACACATTAATAGGACACCATGTGATATTTCAAACTTTACACACTGTTTAAATCAATTTAACCATATCTACTTTAAACTTATCACATTTTAAAATATTTTATTTTTATTCCATGTGTATAAATGTTTTGCCTGCACTGTGTTGTAAGCGCACCCATGTCATGCAATGCCTGCCGAGGTCAGAAGAGTGTGTCAGATCCCTGGAAATGTAGATACAGGCAGTTGCTAGCTACCATGTGGGTGCTAGGAATAGAACCTGGGTCCTCTGCAAGAGCAGCCAGTGTTCTTAACTACTGAGCCATCTCTCCACACCCCAGCATTTATCACCTTTAATTGTTTTATTATGTGTTTGATATGTATATGAGCATGCCACTGCATATGTTGAGCCCAGATAACCACTTCTGTGAAATCAGTTCTCTCCTTCCACATTTATATGTTGTTCTGGGGGATGAACCTGATCACAAGTCTTGCTCAGTAAGCCATTTCACTGTTGAGTCATCTCACTGGGCCACACTTACCATAATGGTAAAAACATTGAAAAATCCCTTGGCTTTTTGAAATTTACCATACACAGTGATTGTCAATGGTCACCGACTGTGCAATGACACACCTGATCTTCTTGCTCCTGTCTCACTGCAAGGTACTGCCCTTTGATGGTCTTGCATCTCTTTTCTGCTTCTGCCAATCACCATTCTACTCTCAATTTCCATGAGATCAGCTGTTTTAGATTCCACAAATAAGTGAGATCAACCAGTCCTGTCTGTGGCTGACTTATTTCACTCAGTATTATGATCTCTAGTTCTAGCATGTAACAAGTAATGTGATTTAATTTTTTAATGGCTGCTAAGTGTTCCATGGTGCATATGTTTCATCATCAGGTTTTCATCATCCATTCATCACGTTGTTAGACACTTGATGTATGCTTATAGTGCTTAGCTATTGCCAATAGTTGGTATAGGAGTGGAGTTGTCTCTTCAACATACTCATGCTATTTCCTTCAGCTATAGACCCAGTAGAAAGACTGCTGAATCATGGTAGTTCTAGTTTTAATTTTTTTGAGGAACCTCCATGACTTTTTTTCATAATGGCTATGCTGATCTACCTTCCCCACCAATAGTGTTCAAGGAAGGGTTTATTTTCTCCATATTCTAGCTAGTGCTTAATTTGTGTTTTGTTGGGTTTCTTTTTTTTTTTTTTTTTTTTTTTTTTTTTTTTTTTTTGGTTGTTGTTGAATTGGTTGGTTGGGTTTTGTTTTGTTTTGCTTTTTACATTCCTGAGGATTGAATCTGGAGTCTTTCTCATGCTTGGCAAGCACTCTACCATTGTCTACATTCCCAGCTTGACATTCTGATAATAGCCATTCCCAGGAAATGAGGTGATACATCACTGTGTTTTTTATTTGCATTTCCCTCATGATTAGTGTGGTGGTTTGAATGAAAAATGTCTCCCATAGACTCAAGTACTTGAACATGTGGTCCCCAGTTGGTGATTCCATTTGGAGAAATTATGGAATCGCTCAGTGTTGTAAACCTGCTGGAGGACGTATGCTACTGGGGTGGACTTTGAGTGTTCATTGCCTCCTCCCACTTCCAGTTTGCTCACTTTGCTCCTAGTGAAGACGTGAGCTCTCAGCTCCTCCTCCACTGCCATGCTGCCCCTTCCTTTCTGGACTCCCCTCTAGAACTGTAGCCCAAACAAACTCTCCCTTCTATAAGTTGCCTTGGTCATGGTATTTTATCACAGCAACAGAAAAGCAATATAATTGGTAATTACAATATTTGCATATATTCATTGCTTGTCTGCTTTTTAGGAAAGTCTGTTTAAGTCTATTGCTATTTTAATTAATTTATTTGGTTTTATGCTATTTAGTATTGAATGTCCCTCAGAGAGCCTAGCTTATAACCCTTATCATTATAGTTTGAAGACATTATCCTTTATTTTGTAGATTTTGACTTCACTTTGACAATTGTTTACTATACTGTGAAGATAAAAATCATACACATTAATAGGACACATCAAACTTTGATAAAATCCCATTTATTGATTTCTTGGGTTTTTTTTTTTCTTTTATGTTTGGAAGCTTAACAATACAACACTTATTCACTCTAATGACCAGGCTGGCCTCGAACTCACAAAGATCCGCCTGCCTCTGCCTCCTGAGTGCTAGGATTAAAGGCTGCGCCACCACGCCCGGCTGTTTTCTTGATTTCTAGTTCAGATGATTCACTCTTGGAGTATGGAAACACTGCTGATTTATGTAGTCTGATTTTGTATTGTAAAGCCTTGTCAAATTCATTCAACAATTCTAATATTTTGGGTCAGAATCCAAAACTTGACCTCATCAAGAATACTTCTTGAGGCTAGAGAGATGGCTCAGCAATTAAAAGCACTGGCTGCTCTTGCAGAATACCCAAGTTCGACTCCCAGCACCAACATGGTGGCTAACAGCCATCTGTAACTCCATTTCAGGGGATCCAACACCCTCTTCTGACCTCTGTGGGCATTGCATGACACAGGTACACTTATACACATGCAGGCTATATACTCATACACATAAAATAAAAGTAACAAATAATATATTTTTAAAAAGAATACCAAGCTTTTTATACTTCCTTTTGCACTTGCCTGATTTCTCCCATTCTTCCTGATATAAAAGAGTCCAAAAACCTTTCTTCATTCATACTGTGTTCATGAATGAGGAGAATCACTTTTGTTGAAAAGTCTATGCTTCACAGATTGACTCCATGATTATTTCCCAGACAGGAAACAATGCTAATGCCTAAAATATGTTATCCCAATTTTTTTTTTACAAATTTCAATCCATTCTAACACAGAGCATGTGTGCATATTACCTCTAATAAACAGTAAATTCTAAAAACGGCTTTTATCTTTTACAGCCCTTCAATAATAACTATGGCATTTCCATACTTTGTTAAAAAATGAATAAAAGAATGAGAAAGCTAGCAGGGACATGAGATTATAACTAGAATATAAACGTGAAAGCACAGAAAGTGACTCCTCAGAGCTAGTTTCAAGAACCATTAGTTTAGAAGCCTTCATAGAAATTGACCACAGGTTAATTGTCCTTCTTGATTTCTATTTTTCTATTCACACTAGACATCTTTCCACAGAGGGGCTTCACATAGACTATATACTTTACCAATTGTATTCTTCATTTTCATTTTAAAATGTTATAGTATACTTTATTTTGCAATTTTTGTTTTATAGCTATACATACAGCAATGTACATTACCCCTCTCAACTTCACATTAACAGGTTCCCCATCATGAACAATCACCACCACAGTGATATAACCATTGGAACTAAACCTACATGGACATGTCTTTATAATTCAGGGACCAGAGCTGACCTGAAGGTTCATTTTTGGTGTTTTATGTTTTATGAGTTCAGACAAATACTCTCAGTCATCCAGTATCATAAGGAAAAACTTGACTTTTTTTTTTTTTTTTTGGTCTTTTTGAGACAGGGTCTCCCTTTTTAGTCCCAGCTGGCATGGAGATAACTATGTAAACCAGGCTGGTCTTGAATTCACAGAGATTCACCTGCCTCTGCCTCCCAAGTGCTAGGATTAAAGGCAAGTGCCACCAGGCCCGGCTCAACAGCTCTTTTTACTGTCTTTATAGTTCGCCTTTTCTAGGACATGGTTGGAATTGCACACTGTGAAATTACACTGTGGGCTTCTTCCACTTAGAAATATATATTTAAGTTTCCTCTGATATTCATGAACTGATATTTCATTTCCTTTTAACACTGAATAATATTTCAATATCTGGGTATACAGAATGTTGTCCATCCTTCTTCCAAGGAAACTCTTGGTTGCTACCAAGTTTGGGAAATTATGAAAACAGCTTCTGTAAGCATGCAAATGTAGGTTTTTATGATAATATGTTTTCAATGCTTTTATATAAATACCAAGAATATAATTCTTTGATCATATAATAAAAGTTTCTTAGTTTTGTAGGTAACTGTCCTACAAAGTGGCTGTACTCTTTTGTGTTACTGTCATCAGGGAATAACAATTCTTGTTGTTTCACATCCTCACCAATATTTGGGATTGTCAGTATTCAGAATTTGGAGCAATGTAGTTGCTGTTCAGTGGTCAAGATCATCTACATTTTCTCCTGTTTTATTTTCTCAGTCTCAGAGTTTTATATTTATGTCTATCACCCATCTCTGGTAATTTTTGTGAAAGGAATAAGTTCTGTGCAGTTTTCTTTTCCATGTTTGTCCTGTGAATATACATTTGCTCTAGCACTAATTGTGGAAAAGATTATTTCTGCTCTATTGTATTGCCCAGCCACTCTTCATTTTCCTGGTGAAAATAAAAACCAGTTGACTACTTGCTGGTTCTCGTCACATTTTTATTTATCTGTGTTTGCATGTGTGGGGTTGGAGTTGGTTTGCTCTTTCCATTGTGTGTCTTGGGGATCAAATTCAGGCCATGAGGCTTGGAGGAGGGAACGTTTACTTTGCTGAGCCATGTCTCTAGCTCATGCTTCTACTTCTTGACTGTGAATTCTATTCCATGAATCCATTGCTATACTGTTGTGCCACTTCTATGCTATCTTGGCAATTGTGACATCATAGTGAGACCTGGAATTTGGTAGTGACAGCCCTCCACCTCTGATTCTGAATATTGGTAATTTCAAATCATTTGCCCTTCCAAATCAGTTTGCTAATATCCACAAAATGCCTTGTTAGGATTTTGACTGGAGTTTCATTGAATCCATGGATCAATTCGAGAAAAATTGGTGTCTGGATAAAAGTTGATGTCATAGATAATAATATCCATGAAATGGAATCTGTTTCTGCTTATTTCATCCTTTGATTTCTTTCATTAGAATTTTATAATTTTCCACATATGTCTGGTGCACATTTTGTTAGATTTATATATATATATCAAGTATTTCATTTTGGGTTTGAGCTGTTAATGTACATGAAATTGTAATTTTTTTAAATTTTATTTATTTCTGTATGTCTGCATGCAGGTCTGTGCACCCGTGTCGTGCAATGCCAAGGAGGTCAGAAGAGGGTCTCAGATTCCTCTGGAACTGGAATTCTCCTGGAATTGGAGTTTCAGACCATTCTCAGCTGCCATGTGGGTGCTGGGGATTGAACCTGGGTCCTCTGTAAGAGCGGTCAGTGCTCTTAACCGCTAGGCCATCTCTCCAGCCCGAAATTGTATTTTAAATATTAAATTCCAATTGTTGACATATAGAGAAGCAAGCTAATCCTGAACCCCTGATCTTCCTGCCTCAAACTTTCCGAGTGCTGGGGTTATGCTAAACACCACCACATCCAGTTTGTGAAGCAACTGGATTTTCAAATACTGGCCTCATGTGAGGTTTGTGTTAACCTGACTATCAGGCTTTACATACATTCTATAGTTGTAAATCCTAGGAGTTTCAAATGCTCCTACTGTTTTATTTTCTCTTCTGTTGTTCTTAGGTTACTTTAGAAATTGCTCTTGTTAGCTGGGCATGGTGGTGCACTCCTTTAATCCTAGCACTCAGGAGGCAGAAGCAGGCAGATCTCTGTGAGTTCAAGGGCAACCTGGTCTTCATAGTGAGTTCCAGGACAGCTGAGGCTACAGAAGGACTCTGTCGTGAAAAGCCCAAAAAAAAAAAAAAAAAAAACAAACCCAAAAAAACAAAAAAAAGAAAGAAAAAAAAAAAAGAAAAAAATTGCTCTTGTTGGTCTATGTTGCCTTGCAGCTCTTTCAGCTATATTTCTTAGTAACAATCATACAGATCTATCAATGTGCCATTAAGGAGTAAGGAAAGAAAATTAGCCTATAATAATATGATCAGGTGTCCTTTATTAGTGGATTTGGCTGTGACTTTGATATTTGTTCCACACCCCACACACACAAACATAATACAAAATAGACCCAGGTGTGGTGATGCCCGCCTTTAATCCCAGCACTTGGGAAGCAGAGGTAGGCAGATCTCTGTGAGTTCAAGGCCAGCCTGGTCTACATAACAAGTTCCAGATCAGTCAGGGTTAAAGGGAGACCCTGTCTCGAAAAGACCAAAAAAAAAAAAAAAAAAAAAAAGAAAAAAAGAAAAAAACAGAATAGAATGCTCTGACCTATTTCAAGATGTTCTCTTTTCTCTACCCACTTCCAAGAGCATAGGTAACTTCTCTTTAAATATTTACTCTAATATGGTGGAGTTCCAAGAAGTAAAATTCACCTCACTTCAGGGGACCTGGATGGCTGACCCCACTGGACTTTCCTATTTCTCAATTGTCCACACTGACCAGGCAGCAACTCACCAATCGCAGTTGCTTTCCCTCTTGCACTGGTCTCTGTAGAAGTTGTTCCTCAATAATTTTTACATTTGATAAGTCCTGAACCCTTGGTTTTACCTACCGGGCTCTGCAATTTCAGGAACAATGGTTTTTCCTATGTGTCACTTTTCTTACAGATCTAAAAATATTGACTTTTTACTTTATTCACCTTTTTATTTGCTATTAGGATGGAACAGTAAGTTCCAACTTAGTAGATACCAGACCAGAAACTAGAAGATTTACCAATCATGTTGGCTTTTAGTTACCTTGCACTGGGGAGTTAAAGGCATGTGCAAATTCTAACTTGGGGTCAGCTTGAGAGTTTATTCATACACAAGGAGTCTCAACATAAATAACTTTCACCAGAGGGATCCATTTTAAGCTTCTATTCTTAGAAGGGAAAAGGTGAATTTGTGCCTAGAATATACAACAAAGAGGAAGGTTTAGACAAGGATGCACATTCTTTCAGGGTTTTGGCTCCTTGGAGCAATGAAGAAGAGATTCAGAAACAGGTGTCTCTGTTACTCTCCCCAGATGGGTTTATGCACACACTTCCAATGGGTCTTCAACTGAAGGTTAAAGAACACGAAACAGGCGGGGCGTGGTGGTGCACGCCTTTAATCCTAGCACTTGGAAGCCGGAGGCAGGCGGATCTTTGTGAGTTCAAGGCCAGCCTGGTCTACAATGTGAGTTCCAGGACAGCTGGGGCTACAGGGAGACCCTGTCTCGAAAAGACAAAAAAAAAAAAAAATAATAATAATAATAAATAAAAAATAAATAAAGAACACGAAACAGGAACACGAGGGCTCACAAGCATCAGCTCTCTGGTACCCAGAGTCCACAGAGCCCGATAATTTATGAATTCTTCATCAGAAACACCCAAGAGATAAATCCAGGCCTACTTATTTTTGTTGGAAAGTGTTGGCTACCATTAAATTCCAGCATTACAGAGCTTCTGCTCAAGGGACTAATTCCTTAACAACTTTTTTTTTTCTGGGAAATGAGGGGATTTTTCATTCCAGAGTGAACCAAAATTGCAGGGAGAAAAAAAAACAAACCCAGGTAGTTCTACATCAGGCCCATTTCCAGCATATTTTTCTCTAGGATCAGAAAATACAGCATGAACACAAGTGCAGGCATTTGCCTCAGTCGCCCAGAGCCTGCTGTGGAGCGGGAGATACATGCCTGCATTCAGCCACACTGTGAAAATAGAGCTAGAGCACAACTCAACACACCAATAGTACCAATAGCAGTGTGTTCCCAATTCCTACAGTATTTGGCTGCCACCTTTACAGTCTCAGCATTTCTTACAAGATATGATAGTTACATCCTGAACTCCAGCCAGCCACTCAAACAGGCATGGCCTAGGTAAGAACTTTTTCCTAAAGGAGGCTGGTCTAACAAGATAAAAGTAGTCATTGTCTTATGAAATATGCAGAAAGAAAGCTACAAAGAGTATCAAGGAAATAAAGAAGCCATGTAATTTATTCCAAACAAAATAATATGAACCTGCAGAAATCATTTGAGTGAGGTGGATTTATGTAATTTACTCAATGGGAACTTCAAAATAATGATCATAAATATGCTCAACAAAATCAAGAAAACAATGCAAAAACAAGCCAAGAATTTCAAGAGAGATAAGACATATGTAAAAGAATCAAACAGAAACTGTAAAGCTAAAGAACATTGTAATTGAACTGCAAATTTCAAGGGGGTACTCAAAAACAGATTAGACCATGCAGCAGAAAGGGAAGGTGAACTCAAAGGCTGATTGCTAGAAATCTTCCAATTCCAGGTGCAAAAAAAGCAATGGAAAAGAGTGAAGATAGATTAAGAGATTTGCAGGATTCCATCCAGCAAAACAACGTATGCATTATTGATGTGCCACAAGAAGAGACCAAGAAAGAAAATGAAAACATATTTTAATAAATAATGGCCCCCAAATTTCCAAGTCTGAAAAAGAAGATGGGAAGCCAGATCTAAGAAACCAATGTGCCATAAGCTAAGGATATTCAAGGAGGCCTTCACTAAGACGCTTCACCTCAGTCAAACTGTCAAAATTGAAGGTAGGGGAAAATTGAAGGCAAGGGAAAGCACATAGTTACACAGAAAGGGAATCCCCATTAAACTATCAGTGGATTTCTCAGCAGAAACCCTGAAAGCCAGGAAAGAATAGGATGAGAACCTCAAAACCCTAACAGTGAAAAAGACCGCTAAACAAGAATCTATACCAACCAATCCCATTTTTCAAAATGAAGACATGTTGAGATTTTTCTACAAAAAATAGCTGAGAGAGTTTATTACCACTGCACTGGGCTTATAAGAAATGGTGAGGCAAGTTCTTCAAGCTTAAGAAAATAGATATTAATTGACAACATAAAAACATACAATAATATATAAATCATGGGAAAAAATAAGAACATCGTTAAATCCCAAAACCTGTAACATTAATGGAAGCAGGCAACTCAATTTTGTCTCCAGTACAAAGGTTAAAAGGCAAAGTTATACAAAAGAAACAAAAGGAAAAATAATTTGTTAAGAAAATTAAAAGATATAAAACGTGACACCAAAAATATTAATGTGGGAGGAAGAGCAGTGAAAGTGTAGAGTTTGCATATGC
Organism: Rhizomys pruinosus; assembly: GCA_009823505.1. Classification (NCBI taxonomy): domain Eukaryota; kingdom Metazoa; phylum Chordata; class Mammalia; order Rodentia; family Spalacidae; genus Rhizomys; species Rhizomys pruinosus. Next base: position 73,330 of record VZQC01004135.1, on the reverse strand, counting down.
AATCAAAATAAAACTGCTCTCCTCTTAAATTAGTTTGTCCTAATTTAAGATAGTTTATGTTGACCACAATAAAACCAGAAAGCAAGACTCTATGATAGATAAAAAGCTTATGATAGTCAGAGCAGTTACAAAAAGAAGTGAAGTATATCAATATAGAGAGTTGTCAAAAAAAAAAAAGAAAGAAAATAAGATAAGAGCAAATGCAGGCCTTTAATGTCCACACTCAGGAGGCACAGAAAGGCAGATCTCTGTGATATCAAGGCCAGGCTGGTATATATAGTAAGTTCCAGGCCAGTTGGGACTACAGGGAGACCCTAGCTCAAAAACCAAAGCAAATAAACAAACAAACTTACAGGGAGACCCTGTCTCTCAAAGCAAACAAACAAAACAAAACACAACAAAATCTCTTCTGGCCTTTAAGTAAATTGGGAACTCAATATAAAATGCAGCATTTCCTTCTTGACCAGACGGTCTGTAGTTTCTGTGTCCCAAAATGTCTCTGTTTCATCCACACTGCATTCCAGTATTCTCATCCCAGTGAAGAGTTGTTCATTTTTTTTAATCCTTGTGAGGAAGAAGCATGTCAAGTGTCTGTAACCCTCCATCTTACTGGAACTCCCATGTTAAAAATAACTTCAAGGTCCCATAAAAGAGACCTCCACCATTGCAATTAAAGTGTCTGAACAAGACGCTTTACTTCTGATCAGAAGGGCGGTGCATGGCTCACAGAAGAAATGCAGAGAAGCAGGCACATGGAATGGGAGTATAGTAAGTCTTTATCCTAATGCAAGAGTACCATGCTTTTTTACAGTGTTTGAAGAAAATATTTCTTACAGCCCATATTAAGATGATTTTCTATAGGAAATGAATAGCTAGTGTCATTTTATGATTACTTTCAGTTTATTTTGAAAATTTTTTTGAGACAAGTTCTCACTATGAAGTGCTGGCTGGCCTGGAACTTCCTATATATACCAGGCTGGCCTTGATATCATAGAGATCCACCTGCCTCTGCCTCCTTAATGCTAGGATTAAAGACGTGTGCCATGATGCCTGCCCCAAACAGTTTTGCTGTTGTTGTTGTTTTGGTTTAATTTTTCTATTTTTTTTTATTTATTTTTTATTATTAAACTTTTTCCATACATCGTACATCATTTCTAAATTGAATTTAGAGTCACTTCCCTTTCCATGCCCCCCATCCCACCTGAGTTCCAGCACTCTGCCATACATATCTTGTATCATTTTCTGAGTCTTTCCAGAGATTTCTTTTTTTTTTCAAAGCAGAGGCTTATTGTTTTGGGGAGAACTTCACTGTTTCAGTCTTTGTTTTTCTCCAGTTCATTTGTTGTTGTTCTCTCTACCTTGTATTGCTTAAAAAAATACACACACACACACACACACACACACACACACACATCACCTGAACTGGAGGATTTTCTTTTTTTCTTTTTCTGCTAAAAGATGTCATGTTTCCTTAAGGAACTTGTGATGGTTAATCCTGGGTGTCAACTTGACTGGACTAAGGAACAAATAAGAGAAAAAGGATCTTCGGATTGGACCACCTCAACCAGATGGCCCACCCCAAATGTGGGTGTTACCTTCTACTGGCAGGCAGTATTAAAGGCCATGGCAGAGGGAGCTGGACCCTTTTTTCCTGCAGCTTGCCTCTCTCATCTGGTGAGTTTGTCTTGCTGCTGTGATCAACCCTTTGGATCCCAGCGAGTACTGAGACCGGCAAATCTGGAATCCATCAGTCCTTCAGCACCAGACTGGGACTACTGAGACATCCAGCCTTGCGGACTGAGCAGTTCCCTGGATTCTCAGCCACTCCAGTGTGGCTCGGCTACTGTTGGACTCCTTGAACTCTGTCACGTGAACAAATCAATAAACCATATATAGCTATATATTCGTCCTGTGGTTCTGTTTCTTTAGAGAACCCTAATACAGATTTTGGTACCAGGAGTGGTTCTAGAGAAACAGAATTGAAAGGATGAATTTCTTTAGTGGGCTTGGTAGTTTCTGGAGCCAGCTCTCCATCCCAATGAAGCCTAGAGTTACTGAAGTCTCTCCCGGTGGCATGAAGAGGAATGATAAGCCTTGGTGCAGACTATTTGATGTAATTATGAAGATAAATCCATTTGACTCACCTAACTCCCCTCTCGTGAGAAGCAAGGAATTTAGTGACTCTATATATAAAATGTTTGAGAAATTTTGGAAAAATAAGGGAAATAATGATGTTGCCTGGCTGCTCCTAGCATCTCTGGATAAAGTGGTAGAGGAAAATAAGGAGCTCAGTGATAAAATTGACCAGCTCCAGATTCGAAACAACAGTTTAAAAGTTTCCAAGTGTGCTCTGGAAGAGCATCTTCTCTCCAGTAGCCAAAGAGCTAAAGTGGCAGAAAATCAAGCTGGAGCCCTTATTATACGTTTGGCTGATTTACAATGCAAATTTAATTCCCAGTTACAAAAAAGAATGTCAGCAGTCAAAGTGAGAGCACTGGTGGGGAAAGGGTGGAACCCTGAAATTTGGATGGAGACATGTGGGAGAACCATGATGATGAGGATTTTGAACCCTCAGATTCTGAGGGATTTTCTTTATCTGAGGAATTAATCTCCCCACCCTCAGCAGAAAATCCACACCCTGCAGATCCCTCCTCCCAACCCTTGCCTGAGGAAGCTAATCTCTCCCTCCCAGTGGGAGCTCATGTCCCTCAGGGCCCAACAATTGTTGCCTCTAGACCTATAACCAGAGTCAAGGCTAAGCAAGCCTCTCAAGGTGAGATAGAAAGTGTGGTCCACGAGGAGGTGCACTACACCACTAAAGAAATTAATGAGTTTGCCGATTCATTCCGGCAGAAGCCTAAGGAATATGTGTGGGAATGGATTTTAAGGGTGTGGGATATGGTGGAAGGAATATAAAATTGGATCAGACTGAGTTTATCGATATGAGCCCACTGAGTAGAGATTCTAGGTTTAACATGGAAGCTCGAGCAGTTAAAAAAGGTGTTAAAAGTTTATTTGAATGGTTGGCTGATGTATTTATTAAAACATGGCCTACTAACAGCGAGTTAGAGATGCCTGATATTCCTTGGCTTAGTATTGATGAAGGGATTGTGAGGGTCAGGCAGATGGGCATGCTCGAGTGGATTCGAAGTGTAAAACCACATTCTCCACAATATGAGGACCCAGAGGACATGCCATTCACTGAATTTATAAGATGGAAAGTACTGAGAGAGACACCAGAACATTTGAAGAGCTTTGTTTTTGCTCTATTTCTTATGCCAGATCTTACAGTTAGAGAAGTTGTGGCTCGCTTGCATAAATTAAATGTACACGTAATAGGTCTAACAGGACCTCAGGGTAGGCGTCAGGTGGCAGCACTGAATCGCAGAAGGCCAGATGAGCGTAGTTACAGTAATTATCATAATGGGTGGCAAAGGCAAAACAATACCTATAATGGCATGACCCGAAATGATCTTTGGAACTGGCTAATTAATCATGGTGTTCCCAGGAACCAAATACATAAGAAGCCTACTAAGTTTTTATTTGATCTGTATAAGCAGAAAAGCTCTAGAACGAATGACAGGAAGTCAACATTTGATTTTAGGAGTAGCGAATCCCGCCCAGTTGACCGGTTTCCAGACTTGAGACAGTTCACAGACCCAGAACCCCTTGAATGAAGGGGTGGCCGGGTTCCAGTGAGGAAGGACCTTGTCACAATACCAAAGAGTTATGCTGTTTGCCTTCCTCCTGTCCTTCCCCAGAGGGACCTGAGGCCTTTTACTAGGGTAACTGTACACTGGGGAAAAGGAAATAATCAGACTTTTCGAGGCCTATTGGATACTGGTTCTGAGTTGACACTGATCCCAGGAGACCCTAAAAAGCATTGTGGCCCTCCGGTTAAAGTAGGGGCCTATGGAGGTCAGGTGATAAATGGAGTTTTGGCTGAAGTCCGACTCACGGTGGGCCCAGTGGGTCCCAGAACGCATCCCGTAGTTATTTCCCCAGTCCCAGAATGTATAATTGGGATAGATATAATTAGAAATTGGCAGAATCCCCACATTGGTTCCCTGATCTGTGGAGTGAGGGCTATTATGGTTGGAAAGGCCAAATGGAAACCATTGGTGTTGCCTCTACCAGGGAAAATAGTGAACCAAAAACAGTATCGTATCCCTGGAGGGATTGCGGAGATTAATGCCACTATCAAGGATTTGAAAGATGCAGGGGTGGTGATTCCTACCACATCTCCATTTAACTCTCCAATTTGGCCTGTGCAAAAGACAGATGGATCATGGAGAATGACAGTTGACTATCGAAAACTCAACCAAGTAGTGACACCAATTGCAGCCGCTGTACCAGATGTGGTGTCCTTACTCGAGCAGATTAATATGTCTCCTGGTACCTGGTATGCAGCTATTGATCTGGCCAATGCTTTTTTCTCAATACCGGTTCATAAGGACCACCAGAAGCAATTTGCTTTCAGCTGGCAAGGCCAACAGTATACCTTTACTGTCTTACCTCAGGGGTATGTTAACTCTCCAGCGTTGTGCCATAACTTAGTTAGAAGGGATCTTGATCGCCTGACTCTTCCACAAAATATCACACTGGTCCACTATATTGATGATGTTATGTTGATTGGACCCAGTGAACAGGAGGTAGCAGCTAGCCTAGACTTGTTGGTAAAGCATATGCGCATGAGAGGATGGGAAATAAATCCAACTAAAATTCAAGGGCCATCTACCTCGGTGAAGTTTCTAGGAGTTCAGTGGTGTGGAGCATGCAGAGACATTCCTTCTAAGGTAAAGAATAAGTTGTTGCACCTGGCCCCTCCCTCCACCAAGAAAGAAGCACAACGTCTGGTGGGTCTTTTTGGATTCTGGAGGCAGCACATTCCTCATCTGGGTGTGTTACTACGACCCATATATCAGGTGACTCGTAAGGCAGCAAACTTTGAGTGGGGCTTGGAACAGGAAAAGGCTCTTCAACAGGTCCAGGCTGCGGTGCAGGCTGCTCTGCCCCTAGGGCCATATGATCCAGCAGACCCAATGGTGCTTGAGGTATCAGTGGCAGATAGAGATGCTGTCTGGAGTCTGTGGCAGGCTCCCATAGGGGAATCACAGCGGAGGCCCTTGGGATTTTGGAGCAAGGCTCTACCTTCATCTGCAAACAACTATTCTCCTTTTGAGAGACAGCTCTTAGCCTGCTATTGGGCCTTAGTGGAAACTGAACATTTGACAATGGGTCACCAAGTCACCATGCGACCTGAGCTGCTCATCATGAGCTGGGTGTTATCTGACCCACCAGACCATAAAGTAGGACGTGCACAGCAACAGTCCATTATCAAATGGAAGTGGTACATATACATGACAGGGCCCGGGAAGACCCTGAGGACACAAGCAAGCTATATGAAGAAGTTGCCCAAATGCCTATGGTTCCCACTCCTGTTACAATGCCTCCTGAGCTTAAGCATGCACCTATGGGTTCATGGGGTTTGCCCTATGATCAGTTGACTGAGGAAGAGAAGAGTAGGGCCTGGTTTACTGATGGTTCTGCACGCTATGCAAGTACCACCCAGAGGTGGACAGCTGCAGCATTACAGCCTATTTCTGAAACAACTTTAAAGGACACTGGTGAAGGAAAGTCTTCACAGTGGGCAGAAAGAATTGGAGCATTTGCTTACCATGTATGAAGACCTAGATCCCCAGATCTATAAAAAATAATAATAAAAGGAAGAAAAGAAATAATGACTTGTGAAAATAAGCAATAATGAAAGGAATTCAGCATCATCAGACCAGCCTTACAAAAAATGCTTATGGGAGTCATGTCTAAAAATGAAAGGAAGATAACTACCACAGAAAAACACTTGAAAGAATAAAACTTACTTGTAGAGCAGACACTCAAAAAGGAAAGATAACGAAGCAAATCTTCTCAATACAGAAAACCACAAAGATAAACAAGAAAGTGGAATAAAACAAATGAGATGCAAAAGAAGCAGGAGAAAATGAACAAAATGACAAGAGCATTTACATATGCAGCAATAACCCTGAGTGAAAACAGATTACATTCTCCAAATAAAATATGTAGACTAGCTGATAAAAAAAGTAAGCAGCAATGATAAATTGCCTACAAGAAACTCATATCACTAGTGACGACACACATATATGGAAGTTGAAGAATGAATTCAGATTTTCTACATAACAGAAAACAAAGCAAGCTCCAGATGTGCAGTGGAGAACTTGAAGTCCCTGCGCTTGGGAGGCTGAGACAGGAGGCTGTTTGTTTGTTTGTTTGTTTGTTTGTTTGTTTGTTTTAGGAAATCAAAGCAAGTAAAGTATACTTATATTAGGTAAGATAATTTTAAGTGAAAAAGTATAAAAGGAGACACAAAAAGGTTACTATAAAATAACTGAGGCATCATTTCAACAAAAGGATATAGCAGTTGCAAATGTAGTGTCCTTAATACCATTGTACCCAACAAACCAAATGTTATTAGTTCTGAAAGGAGAGATCATTTTTTAGGGCAACAGTCTAGAGATTTCAGTACCAGTTTCACCAACTGACAAATCATCCAGACAGAAAACAGAGGTAAACTAGCTTAAAGAACATAAAAGTTAAATGTAGTGTACAGCAAGAAGGCCAAACAGACATTTCTAGAACATTTCTATGGTATATTCTTCCCATTAGTAAAGGAACATTCTCGGGAATGGAAAACCTGTTAAGGCATAAAAATAATCTTCACAACTTAAAAAAAAAAGTTGAAAACATATCATTTATCTGCTCTGACCACAATGGAAGAATAGACATCAGTAACTAAATGAATTTAATTAGAAATTATACAAATAATGCTGGGTGTGGTGGCGCATGCCTTTAATCCCAGCACTTGGGAGGCAGAGGCAGGTGAATCTCTGTGAGTTCAAGGCCAGCCTGGTCTACAGAGTGAGCTCCAGGATAGCTGGAGCTACAGGGAGACCCTGTCTCAAAAAAAAAAAAAAAAAAGAAAGAAAGAAATTAAGATGTTAACATACCCAAACTGATGGAATATAGCAAAGGAAGTAATGCAACATTATACATTAAGAAAGTGGTCAATCCATTATGGTGACATTTTTGCTCTTGAATATGTAACACAAACATGTGGAGATCTGAAAGGAGCTAGTTACAACACAGTAATAGTGGAATATTTCATTGTCCCACTTAAACCACTGGGTAGATTGTGTAGACCAAAACAAATAAGGAAACATTAGACTCTCACTATAGTATATGGAATGGACCTGACAGACATATAGGACAACTTACATCTATGGCAGAAAAACACATTCTTCTCAAGAACACATGAAATGTCACTCACATCGGCCATAAAACAAGTCTTAACAAATTTAGGAATATCAAAATTTGATCAAGTATATTTTCTGGCATGATGATATAAATATAGAAGTACAGTATCTAAAACAATTTTAAACAAAACCTATAAAGCTGGAGGCATCGCACTTTCAGGTTTTAAAATAGTTTAGAAAACCATCATAACCAAGGCATAATTCAAGCACAGCTACTTGGAAAGCTACAACAGGAGGATTGCTGGAGCAAAGATGTTTGAGACTAGCCAGGGACCCTATCTCAAAAACAAACTAAAAAGCAAACAACAACAACAACAAATACATATGATTTCATACAGAAGGAGCATACATATATACTCACAGAAACACAAATGAAGGCATAAACAGACCTAAAGGCCAATGGAAATAGGGAGCCCAGAAATAATGCCACAGCCTATGATCAGTTGATTTTCAACCAAGTTGCCAAGAATAGACATTGGGAAAGAACAGTCTCCACATAAATGGTGTTGAGAAAACTGAATGTTCATATATGGAAGAATGAAAATGCATCTTTTTATAATAAAAGCATTAACCTCGCCGGCTGTGGTGGCGCACACCTTTAATCCTAGCACTTGGGAGGCAGAGGCAGGCGGATCTTTGCGAGTTCAAGGCCGGCCTGGTCTACAGAGTGAGTTCCAGGACAGCTGGGGCTACAGGGAGACCCTGTCTCAAAAAGACCAAAAAAAAAAAAAAGCATTAACCTCAATAGATTAAACACTTAACTGAAAGACTTGAAACTATAAAACTACTTTAATAAAAGCAAAGGACAAGCCAGGTGTGGTGGTGCACACCTTTAATCCTAGAACTTGGGAGGCAGAGGCAGGTGGATCTTTGTGAGTTCAAAGCCAGCCTGATCTACAGAGCAAGTTCCAGGCCAGCTGGGGCTACAGGGAGACCCTGTCTTGAAAAGACCAAAAAAAAAGCAAAGGAGAAAATGACATTGGTCTGAGAAGAAATTGCTTGGCAATCACCCCAAGAGCAAGCAAAAATTAACGAATAGCACTGGATCGAATTGACAATCTCCCTACAACCAAGGAAAAAAACTGAATCAAGAGAATACTCATTGGTTAGGAGAAAGATTTACAAGTTACAACTGAATGAGAACCACTAAGAATAGGAGAGCTCCAATCAGCAACAAGAAAACAAATAGCCTCCATTTAAATATGGGCTACAGATTTGACATTTTCAAAAGAATAAACACAGGTGATCCTCAAATGTATTAAAATACTCAATATCATATTGAACAGTGAAATCTAAATTAAAATCACAATGGAAAATAGCCTCATATCTGTTAAACTGAGCATCATCCAAAAAAAAATGTCAAAGGGGCTGTAGGTCATAGGGCCTTTGGTGATACTATAAATTGTACAGTAATTTTGAAAAAATTATTAGAGTGTCCTCAAAAAACTAGAAATAGAATTATCAACAACAGAAGTCATCACAGCCACAGCCACTGCCCCTGGGACATGCCTGCCATGCCCTCACAGACATTCAAGCAGCAAGCATCACAGCTCTGAACAAAGAGTACATGTCTGGCTCATCTGGTTCATGCAAGAGAAGCACACCACCAACATCCCAGTGATAGCAAAACAATACAAGGGTGAGAAGCGGCTGCCTGTTTCACATAAACCCAAATTTCTCCTGCCTGACCATGTCAACACGTGGGAGCTCATTAAGACCTCTAGCCAGTGCCTACAGCCCAAATGTAACCAATACATTTCCTCCTGCTGAAAGGATAAAACTTCATGAGCATTGTATGCGCATGAGGATGAAGACAGGTTCCTGGACCAGGCACACACCTTGCAGGAGACATTTGGAATGAACTCGGCTTTTAAGACTTGAATAACATCTTAAGATTTTAAACCCTTACTAAGGATGAAAAGGGACACTGCCAGTTGAGGTTGGTCCCTTCATCTCAAAGATCAGAATGTAGGCACTCACCTAGGGTGTTAGGAAATGTTTGTATGTCATCCAGGAAAACTGAGCTCCACATGAGTGTATTCAGCTTTGGAAAACCATCATTAAACCTAGGCTATCTTGTTCTCAAAATTTAGAAGGGTAAAAATAAAACACTTTGTGTAGGAAGCTTTCTTTTTATGCTGAACAGGGATCACGTGCCCCTGCTAAGGGGAATGAGGGACACAGTGCCCACTTTTCACACACTTGTGGGGAGCTGGCCCCTCAGCGCAGAAGCCAGGTGGCTACTTCCCTTAGCCCGGCCTGGATGGTACTTTCAACCCAGGCCCTTAAGCCTGGTCCCACGAGACACGTGTTCCACTCTTGGCCGTGGCTTCTCACCTGCCCAGAGCCTGGACAGGAATTTCAGGCTGATGACCAATTGCCTCCTTTCAGCCAATATCCACTCATGACACCAGCTACCCAGATTGGTGATCCTCAAAGGAATCTCTTTCCAACCTACTGGCCACCCAAACGAAATGCAAGCCTACCTTAGCCTGTATGCATGCGATAATTAATAATAATAACGGCCGGTAATTCCGTGATGATGTTACTATGAAATTCAAATTTACTCCTTGCTACAGCCTGCTTTTATAAAATAAATGACATCAGTTCCCAGAGACAATCATAGACCCCCCCCCAATTCTGTGCCGCTGCATACCTTGCCCCACCCAGCATCATGCACCTAGGCCATGCTGCTTGCTCCTCCTTGGGGCAGGGCCAGACCCGAGGCCAGGCTGTGCTAGTTGGAAACTTTGCACCTTAAATTGCCCATTAAAATTTTAAAAATAAAATTATTATGATATTATCTATCAATTCCACCATCCCCATATATGTGAAGTAACTAAAATCAGTATGCTGAAAAACTTTGCACCTTAAATTGCCCATTAAAATTTTAAAAATAAAATTATTATGATATTATCTATCAATTCCACCATCCCCATATATGTGAAATAACTAAAATCAGTATGCTGAAAAACACTTGCACTCCCATGTTCTTTGCAGCATTCTTCACAGTAGCCAAGACATAAACAGATCAAGTGTCCATCAATGGACACTCAGGCTTTAAAATATGATATACAGGCACACGGGTGCTAACATGGGATGGAAGGACCTAAAGGACAGTAGATTAATTCAAAGAAGCCAGGCATGAAGAAATAAATTTCATAATATCGCATCTGTGCAAGCTATAGTGGCCAAACTCATAGACAGCAGAAAAGTGATTAACAAAAGCAGGCAGTGGAGAGGCGGGGAAAATGAGACATTAGCCAAGTCTACAAAGTTGCACTTAATAATAAGTGCTGGTGTTTTATTGCACAGCAAAATTACTATAGTTAATAAAGCATTATAAATTTCAAATCAGCTAGGAGAGCATGCTAACTGTGCTTATCACAAAGAAATGATAATGTCTGATATGATAGGCATGCTAATTACCCTGATTTGATCATTCCACAATTTGTACCTTACCAATACATGCAATTGGTATTTGTCAATTAAAATTAAAGTTATATTTAAAATATGTTATACTTATAAGGGGAAAATTATTTGGCAACAAAAGAGGAAACTAATACATGCTATAAAGAACATGCTATAAAGAACATGCTAAGTGAAGGCATTTATACCTAAAAGCCTACATATTGTACATTTTTATTCCTACAGAATATCATAAAAGACAAAATTTTAGACAGTTGTAAAATTATTTTCTAGGACTGTAGTATTAAAACACTGCAAGTGGGCATAAAAATGCTCCCAAGTGACAGATATATTCTAAACAATGAGTTCTAAAAAAAATGAGTTCTATTGATTAGTTATACAACTTTCTATATTTGCTAAGGACACTTATGGGTATTTATAGTACAAAAATTTATACCTTAATAAAACTTTTCTTTATTAAAATTTTTTGATTTTATTAATTTTTTTGTCTTTTTGATACAGGATCTCCCTATAGCCCCAGCTGGTCTAGAATTTGCTATGCAGACCAGGCTGGCCTTGATCTCAGAGATCCACCAGCTTCTACCTCCTGTTTGCTGGGATTAAAAGCTTACACCATGTCGCTGAGCTTGATTTATTCATTTTTATTTTATCTACATATATGTAAGTGTACCTATGTTGTATATGGAGGCCAGAAGAGGGTGTCAGATACCCTGGAACTGTAATTGTGAATGGTTGTTATCTGCTGTGTGGGTGCTAGGAAACCACACTTGCTCCTCTGTAAGATTACTCAGTGCTAGCTTTTTAACCTTCCAATATGGACTGAAGACTCATGTATCTCCAAGAATCCTCCAAACTTTCAATGCCAGATGGGGACTACTGAGATATCCAGCTTGTGGACTGAGTAGCTACTAGGATTACAGCCTCTTCAGAGTATAGTTGAACTACCCAGGCTGTATCATGGAGGCCAGTTCAGGAAGATCAAGACAGGACTCATGCTTACTGGACCTCATTTGGGGGACCATGGGAGGGAAAGATCCCAGTGTGGAGCACAAGGGCAAGATTGATGGTTGTTTGGGCTTGCCGGGGGGACCATGGGAGGGAAAGAACCCAGTGTGGAGCACAAGGGCAAGATTGATGGTTGTTTGGGCTTGCCAAGGAGGAGTTTTCAAACACTTACTTAAGGAAAACATGACATCTTTTAGCAAAAGAAGAAAGAAAGAAAGAAAGAAAGAAAGAAAGAAAGAAAGAAAGAAAGAAAGAAAGAAAGAAAGAAAGAAAGAAGAAAGAAAGAAAGAAAGAAAGAAAGAAAGAAAGAAAGAAAGAAAGAAAGAAAGAAAGACCTCCAATTCAGGTGATATGTGTGTGTGTATGTATGTATGTATATATTTATGTATGTATATAATTATGTGTGTGTGTATATATAGAGAGAGAGAGAAAGAGAGAGAGAGAAGCAATACAAATTAGAGAGAACAACAACAACAAAAGAACTGGAAAAATCTCTGGAAAGACTCAGAAAAAGATGCAAGACATGTATGGCAGAGTGCAGGAACTCAGGTGGGGTAGGATGCATGGAAAGGGAAATGACTCTAAATTCAATTGAGAAAAGATGTATGATGTATGGAAAAAGTTTAATAATAAAAAATAAATTAAAATTTAAAAAAGATTAAAAATAAAGATTACTCAGTGCTATTAACAGCTGAACCATCTCTCCAATACCCTTAATAAAATTTTTTTTTTTTTTTTTGGTCTTTTGGAGACAGGCTTTTCCTTTAATCCCAGCTGGCCGGGAGCTCACTCTGTAGACCAGGCTGGTCTTGGACTCACAGAGATCTGCCTGCCTCTGCCGCCTAAGTGCTGGAATTACAGTTGTGTGTCATCACACCCGACTAATAAAACTTTTTTTTTATATAATCTGTATTGGATATTCTTGTTTCTATGGTTTAATGGAATGAAAAGTGAAAATATTTGAATGAAGGCGCTAATATTTGAAAGAGAAAAAGTATTTAATTTAGACCAGAGCACACAGTTTTGCAGACCAAGAGCTCTTTAAATCACTAGCTCTTTAAGTATAAAACTTTTTATAGGGGCTGGAGAGATGGCCTAGCAGTTGAGAGCGCCGACCGCTCTTGCAGAGGACCCGGGTTCGATCCCCAGCACCCATATGGCGGCCGAGAACCGTCTGAAGATCCAATTCCAGGAGAACTCCAGTTCCAGGGGAATCTGAGACCCTCTTCTGAACTCCGCGGCGTTGCACGACACGGGTGCACAGACTTGCATGCAGACAGTACATTCATACGCATACAGAAATAAATAAAATTAATTAAAAAAAAACCTTTTTATAAAGAAAATATTGTCAAGCCGGGAGTGGTGGCGCACGCCTTTAATCCTAGCACTTGGGAGGCAGAGGCAGGCGGATCTTTGTGAGTTCAAGGCCAGCCTGGTATACAGAGTGAGTTCCAGGACAGCTGGGGCTACAGGGAAACCCTGTCTCAAAAAGACCCCCCCCCAAAAAAAGGAAAATATTGCCAGTTTTTGTTTTTATCTATTAGATGATTAGTTATATACCATCTTGTGGTTGTTGTTATTCTGAGAAATAAAATATAGCATTACATAAGATTTAAAATTCTTCAGTGAAGAATTTCTATTTTAGAAGTAAAGATTTCACTAAATGTGTTTCCTGTAATTTTATCACATAAAATTATGGCTCTTTAAGTTAAAAACAAAATTTTAGCAATTTAGTGATAATTGTATGACAGAACTATTTACACATATTTGTACAACATCTTACATAGTCATGGGCTATGCTAATGAACAAGAAAGACATAGATTGACTAGAAATCTTAGTCTAGCAAATAAACAATGCTTATTAGTTTACTTTGTATGCATTAACTACTAAAAACTGCCTAAAATGTTATTTACATACTTATTGTTAGTAACTTCATTAAAATAAATGGGCCAGATAATGGTTCTTTTGGTTTAAAGTTTTGTAACTATCATTTCTCAGCTACCAGATAATCTTTTTAATGTGCATTTTAATTTGGAGTCACTTTTTATTTCTACCACCAGGTGGAGCCCTTTAGATTTATTTTGTCTCAGCAACATATAAGCCTTAGTAATTCATTTTCATTTTTAGTAAATTTTCATTTTATATTTGTTTTTAGAACAGAAGTCAAATTGGGAATGCCGAGTATACAAGATGCAAGTTTATTTACATTCTTTCCAAAATTTCTACATAAATGCATTCACGTGAACATATTCAATTAAAGTTATGACTTCATCAGCATCTGCACATAGTCAATAGGGCAAATTCTCAGGATATATTCTGTACCTCCAGGGGTGAAGACACACATCAGCTATCAGAGTTTCCATTTTATAAAATAAGAGTTGGCAAACATTTTCTGTAGTCAGATAGTAAATTTTTATGATTTGTGGGATTACAATATCTATCAAAACTCTCTTACTATAGTGGGGCAAAAACATCCACAAAAAGATGTGGTCTTTGGATCCTGTTTTTATGTCTACCCCTGTTCTTGACCAATGATTCCTAAACTTGAAAGTGCACTAGAATCAACAGGATTTGTTAAAATTTCGATTCTGAGGTTAGATCTCCAGAGTGTATGATTGGAAATCCTTCCATATCTCTGGAAGGACTAAGGAATCAAGATTTCCAACAAGCTTCCAAGGGATGCTAATGCTGTTGACTCCATGAACATGTCTTATCAGGAAACCCTATTCTAAGTCATGACACCATTTCTGCTGTTTTATTCTATAACATTTTAAACCAGGTAAGTGGATTGTAAAAATATGAAGTCATTTTTTAATGGGAGGTTAAGACAGGGTCTCCCTGTAGCTCCAGCTGGCCTATAACTCACTATGTAGACCAGGCTTGGCTCAATCTCATAGAGATCCACCTGCCTCTGTATCCCAAGTACTGAGATTAAAGGCACGTGCCACTTGGCATTGTAGTGTTTTCTAAAGATGTAGTTTGCAAAGAGAAAGACTGGGTTAAGGGGAAATAAGACTATGTTGTGACTTCTATAGTTCAGTTACCACCATCTATCATTAGAGGAGTGTAATAGTGTGCATTGAGGATGATGCTATCCTCATATGAGGAAATACCTCTTGTGGAGGATCACAGGCTGAAACCATGTCGACATCAGTACAAGAAGGTGAGAAGAGAATCATGCACCACTGCTTTCATCCTGACAAAATTTCTATATTTTAATGCATGTTTTTACATAGCTAAAGTCATATTGCACATTTAACTTTGAAATATGCTGTCTTAAGTGTAGTGATCAGATCTGTAACTCTTGTGATTAAATACTATTTGTAAACATCATTTTAATAGATATGTAATTTCCATTACATATAAGTATATTTTGGCAACTGTTGCTACCCCATCCAGAATTCTTGGCTACTTATGTTCTTGGTGTTTATTAGAAATAATCTTCCAGTGAATATCTCTGTGCATACATTTGTCCCCATTTAAGATTTCTTTCCAAAACCGTGGAAACGGAATTACTGATCTCTTTAAGGTTCACGATACATATTGTAATATCTTGATTATGAGCTTGCCCTCACTGCACCAGAGAAAGAGCTGCACGACAACCTGTCCAGCACCAGGTATTATCAGAGCTTTTCTTCCTTCAAAATTAAAATAGCTGTGTTTGGCTTAATTTTCTCAGTTATTAGGGGGAAAAAAATCTCCCTTCCCTCTTTGTGTCATGCACCAATACCTTTCATTGTCTCTGTTCATTCAGAATGCATAGCAAAATATTATGTTCTGGAGAGCGTATAAGCAACAGAAATTGCTCACTGGTCTGGAGACCAGGAAGCTTAAAAACAGCTATTGTCATACTCCCGGTCTGGGGAGGCCCTGCTTTCTTGTTTTTAAATGATGACTTCTCTCTCCGTCTTCATACGGTAATAAAAAAAAAAAAACAATGTGCTGGAGACAAGACAGCGCTCTGGAGCCTGTTTTATCAAGTCTCAAATCCCATTCGTGAGGTCCTCATGATTCACTTATTTAAAAGCTCAACCTCTAATGCCATCATATATAGTATTGGGTTTCAACATGTATATTGTTAGAAGATAAAAAAAAAAAAATCAGACCTCAGCTCCCATTCACTGCTTCTAACTCCCCAAATCCCCAGAGTCACACAAACATGAATACATTCACAAGACACTTGACTTCAGGGACAAGCACTGTATTCTTTGAGATTTGGTTCTTCACAGAAATACTTGTGTTTGCTCCTACAAAGGTGGAGAGCAAAGGCTGTACACAAAGCCAAGCCACATCAGAGTGTGACACCGCAGAGAATGGTTAAGGCACAGAGCTTTCCAGTAACTTCTCCCCCAGCACACAGCCTGGCTTGGGTTAAGCCATGTGTGCTAGGTGGAGACAAAGCATCATGGGACGAAGGATGATTTCACTTCTATAAGAAACCACAGCTGTGCAGCTGTCATGATGGTGGTCCTTGCCGCAGGAACCTCTCCCCACCAGGACCTCTGTGAAGAGAGAAGCTCTGTAAACTACTCTGCCTGACTCGAAAATAGTTTTTGACAACTAGTTCTTCCATGGGTGGGTTTAGTTTGAGCTCGAGTTTATTTATGAATAAGTTTGTAGCTCTCTCCTCACCGAGCTTTTATGCCAGAGGCCTATGCATAATTATTCCACAAGAGTTATAAGTTCAACAGAGAACTAGGAATCCATCTTTCTTCTTTAAAATTTATTATAGAGAAAAGGTGGAAACAAAGCAAGTATTGACCACACTAAAATAAAAATCGGTGTCCATAATCATAAATTCTAGAACTAGTCTCTGCTTTGCACTTCCTTCAAATTGTTTTCAGTCAAAAGCCTGAGAAAAACTCATTATTACAACAGAAATACATTTCAGGCCCTAGGAAAATCAGCATAAAGCATCCCCTTCAATGTGTTTGACCTTGCTTTTCATTATGCCCCAGCAAGAAGTAGCGCTGTAATCAAGACAGTCTTCTCTTTGTCCTTGAATCAACTGCTAAGCCTGTGTCTGCATTTCACCAGCCTCTGTTTCTTGGCTCCTGTTATACCTACCCTTAGAATAATTTTCACTTAACAGTTCCTTATAAAACCTGCTCCTTGAAGATGAGTATACATTTTAATGCTGCAGGAAACAATCTTTCTTCGAGTTCTTAGGAGCTTATATCAGAGAAAGAAGCTTAATTCCCACTATCATCCAGTAGGCAATGTTTGCCAAAGACACTTGCTTAACCCAGAGTAAGAATAGGAATGCGAATGAAGCGTTTATTGGAATGGTCACATGATCTAGAGAGACATAGCCTGAACACCTTTCAAAATTCTTCTCCAACAAGGTAGAAGAGTAATAGGATAATTCTAACGTGTATAGGAGAACTAAGAACATTATTAAAGAAGATTCAGCAAGTTTCCCAATGATGTTAGAGTAACACAACAACTGGGGGACACTGGAGTCATTTTATGGCATAAACTTGAATCTATGCTGTCAGGAAAAGCAGAACCCAAAAAGTATTCTTACTGACAGACTACTAAATACCAGAGGGGAAGATGGTGCCTCTGATGATGCTATGGCTGACACTTGTCAACCTCTGACAAGTTCTCCCTTCACTCCACTACAATGTTTTGCAAGTTAGAAGCATTATATGTGGCCCTCGGGTGGAACACTGGGGTAATTCCACAGTGATTGGGTGTCTGCATCTTAGCAGAATGGGATCCTAAAAAAAAATTTAATTGAATTGAAAAATAGTTGATGGTAATGCTATTTCTCGTAAACTGACTATGGATGGATTGAGACACAACCCCAAATTCCTGTCTTTTTCTGATACTCTAATACCAGATACGACAGGCACCAACTTACATTAAAATTGATGGATAAAGTTTAGGTAAACATCTCCTTAAACAATATGATTGTTTTGAATATTTGGCCTATAATTAAGCTGGTAGTCAAAGGAAATCAAAATAGTTGATCCACTGTGGCCAGCTTGACCAAATTTATAGATAGACTAACAGCAGCAGATCTGAGTTTCTGTATTTATATTTCTTCTTGAACTTCATGATGAAAAACATAAAACTGTTCAGAGTTATTTTAACATTAAACACATTCATCCTTGGAATTGGAAAACGCTAATGCTTTCTTATGCCCATATGCTGAATAAAAATCAAAGTAAACAGAGCTAGCATATTTTGAGAATTGCTACTATAGTCATCAAAGCAATTAAAAACTCATTTCAAGGTGGTTATTATAGGAGTATTTGTTGTTATTTATATGTCTGAAGAAGAGACACTTCTGTATTGATTTATTATAGTACATATACTAACAACACAAAGAAACAAGAATGTATCCATTTTAAAATTGTCTGGACTGATCTCAAGCCCTAAAAATTTCAGATCCAACATATTAAGGATGAAGTCTTTTCTGTACTATGTCAAATTTAATATTTTAAAATAAAATTACATTTTCAGTCAACATGAATCATGTTTGATTGTTTGACTCATACCTATGCCTTATTTATTTGACCAGCTTACCATAGCTTTCTGATAAGTTAAAAGGCCTAAAAGAATTAATGGAACAGTTTTTCCTATTTTATTGCTAAGTTTATCTGTTCTGATATATTTACCAATATAGAAAGAAAAAATATTTAAGTTCTGCTTTAATTCTATTATGTCAAATATTATCCTAAATATTTTATAGAATAATAATTTGCTAAAAGAATTTTTCTATTGCTACATAATTATTCTTACATGATCTTTTTTTTCTACTTAACCACAGACTTAACACATGGTGGATAGAAAAAATATTTGATAGTGTCCTTTATATTGCTAAGTGTCAAACACTTATGTGTGCCTGGGAAATTTTTATATCTTGAGAATGTTTACAAATACTCTCCTTGTTTTCTTTGAACACATGTAGACTATAGGTTATCACAAAAACATATAACTAAATATAATCAGACCTGAACTAGTAAATAATATAATAGCCAAATTACAGCAGTGTTTTCCAGGCTTAAGGATGCCTCAAACATTAATGGTGGCCATTCTTCTTCTATCCCACAAGAATACAATGCCATGGATATAAAAGGAGACTACAACTGTTCTATAATAGTCACACTGGCATTTCTGGCTGGCCTTATGAAGCCAAGATTCTTCCCAAGATAGAATCTTGATCTTGGATCCTGGGTTTTGAGACATATTGCCTGATAATACATATGCACTTCCCTAATCATGTTCAAGTACTTATGCTGTCCTGTATTTTTCCCAGTTTCTGAAGGATGTTTGACATTATAGGAAAGAATGAGACAATATCATCTACCAATAAATTTGGTCTTCCAATAGGTGCCTGGCATTCCTTCCCTTACATTTTAAATCCTGGTTTTCTAAAATTGGATTTATGAACAAATTCAGATTCTTATAGATCACCAAAGATTGAAATTTTTGTACATGAATTTACATAAAGAGAAAGCTTCTTCTTGGAGTTTTTGTTTGGATCAGTCACTAGGCTGTTTGCAATCTATATTAGGCTTTAAGGAAGTACCTCTTTGTTGTAGCCTATGACACCAAGCACCTGCCATATCCACAGCCCCATTCTGGTAAGAGAGAAAATAACTACAGTCTCACTTTCAGAACAGTTGCCTGTATCCATGATCTTTTGCCATGTGACTGAAAAAAACCCTGTACATCTTAGTGGTATTATACTGATTTAGCTCATGTATCAACAGGTGCTCCAGGAGTAAACTGACCTAGGATGGACCTATGAAAGTGACTTAACTGGGACACTTATATCTTACAACCATCTCTCATACTTTTCCTAGATCCAGCAGGTTGGCAGAGGTCTGCTCTTGCCCTGGTAACTGTGAAGTACACAAAAAAAGTCCTCTTAACTGGCGCTGTACACTAGTGTATTGATATTTCTACTGAATACATTCACCAAAAATGAGTAACTTGACCAGGATGAAGAAAAGGGGAAGAGAAAAAGTATTCTGTATCTCAAAACAGGAAGACTATGAAGGCCCACAGTAAATAACATTGCGTCAGGAGGGTAGTGTAATTTACCGCACCATCACAAGATTTCTGTACCTATCAATCATTTTTCTGTGTGCCACAAGTTCACTACTTTTGTGTCATAGACTGTGTTAGGAATCTATATCTTTTGATAGGCAGTCATCTTTGAGGTAATGATATATACGAATTCTGACTCAGAGCTGTGGTCCCCTCCTGGGAGCTGGAACTGTGGTCCCCTCCTGGGAGCTAGAGCTCTGGTCCCTTCATATAATAAGCCTGAAGCTTTGCACTTCTATCATGAGCCATGGTTCCACATTTCTCTAGCTGATGGTGGAGCAGAGTACAGCATACAGGACTTGTTGATGTTGGGCAGAAGTTTCAGTCTTCTCTGCGTGCTTGCATTCCCCACAGCTCCTCCACTGAGATCCCAGGTTGTGCATGGCAGAGGCTTTGCCTCTTATGCTGGGGAAAGGAGAGGGAGGCCTATGTTATTTGCAGATTCCGGTCTTGGGATGACTTATTCTCTGGAACGGAACTCCCACCTCCCCTGAGATCCAGCTGCGGGGTCTCACTCCACATCTGGTTCTGGGTATTGGGCCTTGAGGTTGGACCTCTCCCATTACCAGGCACCGAGAGGTTTTCCATTATTTTCCTATTACTCTTCTACAGCCCCAGTATGCCTTGCCCTATCCCCTAATTGATCTTCTACAGATTAAAATCACAGTCTAGGAAGGTAAAAAAGTACTATAATAACTAAACCAATCTAATGCTCAAACTAAAAATGTGTAATTAGATCTTAGAATATAAATTCAGAATTCTATTTGTCTCCTATAGTTTTTGAATATTTATTGACAAAACAACAATATCAAGCTTCAACAATAATGTGACATTCGTCATTGTTACTGTAATGTGAGTTTGCTGCTCAGTCTCTCTCCAAATTCTCCATCTCTACAAAGTCTTTGAATGTAATCATTAAAGCAATGCTAATAAATTTTTAAAATAATTTTGTACAAAAGAGAACCTTTGATTGGATGATAACTACTGGATACAATTTGAGGTTTTTTTTTTTTTTCCAGGAGGAAAATAAGGCATAGATCTGAACAATCCTTTTTGGTCATTTAATTCTTTATTCTAGAATTTTTTTTCCCATTCAGAGTAGGATTTTAGCTATATACTTGGCTTCTATTTTGTAAAAACCTTCCCATTGACAACCCTAGTTGTCAAAATTAAAATTTTTCCAGATATTGCACAAGCACCTATGAAGTTCACCCCTGATTGAGAACTACTAAATCTTGTTTCACTAGTTAGATTCTGTTATTATAATAAAATACCTGAGGTCACCAACTTAAAATAAAAGGAGATTTATTTTGCTTAAAATTTCAAGGGTCTCATCTACGATTGACAGGTTACATTGCTTTTGTGGTTGTAGGGAAGCCAAGTATCATGGCTGGGAGTATATGGAGAGCCAAGCCACTTAGCTTATGGTCAAGAAATGAAGACATGGGCTATTGTGCCCCTGGTGTGTGTGTGTGTGTGTGTGTGTGTGTGTGTGTGTGTATGTGTACACTACATATAATATATGTATATGCATGTATTTCAGAGAGCTTCTACAGTAGTAATTTTCCATATATTTTTCTCAAAAGACATTTAATGTTTGTTACCCTTCCCCATATTCCATCTTTTACCTTACCTACCCATCTTCCATCCCATATATCCTTCCCATTGCATCATTCCCTTTATCCCCTTATACCACTGTACTCTATCTTCTTTTCCTTGAAGAATTCCTCTTCTTCCATGGTCCCTTATTGGTTTCCTAAGCTCTGGATGTATTCCAAATGAAACACACATATTTAAAGATTCAAAGCTATTATCCATGCATCAGAGGAAACACAATGTTTGTCTTTCTGTGTTACCTCATTTGAGATTATTGTTTCCAGTTCTATCCATTTATCTGTGGATTTCAAAATTTCATTTTTCTTACTCAATAATATTCCATTGTGTAAATGTAACACCTGTTTCTTATTCATCATTTGATGGGCATCTAGGCTGTTTCCATTTTCTTGCTATTGTGAATAGAAGCTATTGTGAACAAAGGTGAGCATGTTTCTCTGTACTAAAATATGGAGTCTTTTAGGTATATGCTCAAGAATGGTATACCTGGATCTTGTGCTAAGTCTATTTCTAACTTCTTGAGGGAATTCCACACTAACTTCCATAGGAGTTGCATCAGTTTGCACTCCCACCAGCAGTGTATAAGTGTTTCCCTTTCCTCATATCCACACCAACATTTGCTGCCATTTGTTATTTTGGATCTTGGTTATTCTGATTTGGGTAAGATGAAATCTCAATGTCCTTTTAGTTTGTATTTCCCTCATGGTTAAAGATGTTAAATTAATAAAAATTTCCTTGTTGCCCGTTTGGATTTCAGGGATCTTTGTGGGAAAGGAGCAGAAAGATTATAAGAGCCATAGGTGGTAGAGGACTACAAAAAAACTATTTTCTGGGCAGTAGGGCAGTCGCACATATGAACTCACAGGAGTTCTCACAGCATGCACAGGGCAAAATCCCAGCATAGAGCTGAGCAAGGGGGCACAAGATTCATAATATTTTGTTGAGGAGCTATTGACTCTTAATAGCTTCTGGAAAAGGAAGAGTTTGTTTTCTTTAAGGGTGTAACCCTGGTAAGTTGATCATGATCTAGTGCATGTTCCACACCCAAGAGTATTTGAGCAACGTATATTGGATTTGATGGGGGAAAAGATTAATTAATTAGTTAGTTAAGTTGGGTGGGTAGGGAGGTGGGGATGGATCTGGGAGGAGCTTGGGGACAGGGAGAATATGATCAAAGTACATTGTGTGCAGTTATTAAGAATTAATAAAAAGCATCTAAAGACATGGAAGACGATGAGAAAGAAGTTAAGGTTTCATTATTCCCTTCAAAAACATATCCCTATCCATGAGCATGGAAGGTTTTTCCATCTTTTGATGTCATCTCCAATCTCCTTCTTCAGGGGTTTAACATTTTTGTTGTAGAGATCTTTGGTGTCTTTGGTTAGGTTTGTTCCCACATATTTTTTTGAGGCGATTGTGAGTGGGAAGGTCTCCTTACATTCCTTCTCCGGTTGCTTGTTATTGGTGTAGAGAGAGGCTACTGAACTTTCTAGCTTAATTATGTATCCTGTCACTTTACTGAAACTCTTAACTGTTTCTAGGAGTTTTCTAGTAGAGTTTTTAGCATCCCTCAGGTAAACATATCATCTGCAAACAGGGATTGTTTGACTTCCTCTTTTCCAATTAGTACTCCTTTAATTTCACTTTCTTGCCTTATTGCCCTAGCAAGACTTTTAAGCACTATGTTGAAGAGGAGTGGCAATAGAGGGCAGCCTGGCTGGGTCCCCGCCTTTAAGGGGAATGGTTCTAACTTTTCTCCATTTAGGATGATGTTGGCTGTGTGTTTGTTGTATATGGCTTTGATTATATTTAGGAATGTTCCCTTCAGTACAATTCCCTCTAGAACTTTAAACATGAAGGGATCCTGGATCTTGTCAAAGGATTTTTTCTGCATCAATTGAGATGAATGTGTGATTTTTGTCTTTCAATCCATTTATGTGTTTTTTTTTAAATTTTATTTATTTACTATGTGTATGAATGTACTGTCTGCATGCAGGTTTGTGCACCCGTGTTGTGCAATGCCACGGAGGTCAGAAGAGGGTGTCGGATTCCCCTGGAACTGGAGTTCTCCTGGAATTGGAGTTACAGACAGTTTTCAGCCGCCAAGTGGGTGCTGCGGGTCCTCTGCAAGAGCAGTTGGCACTCTTAACCGCTAGGCCATCTCTCCAGCCCCCATTTATGTGTTTTATGATATTTATTGATTAATTATGTTGAACCATCCTTGCATCTCTTATATGAATCCAACTTGATCATGATGGATGATCTTTTTGATGTGGGTCTGTATGCAATCTGCAAGTATTTTGTTGAGAATTTTTGCATCTGTGTTCATTAATGAGATGGGTCTATAGTTTTCTTTTTTGGTTGTGTCTTTGCCTGGTTTGGGTATTAGACTGATGCTGGTTTCATAGAAGGAGTTTGGGAGATTTCCCTCTGTTTGTATCCTTCTGAACAGTTTGAGTAGTAATGGTTGTAAGACCTCTTTAAATGTCTTACAGAATTCTGCTGTGAAACTATCTGGGCCTGGGCTTTTTTAGTTGGGAGGTCTCCTTCCATGCTCATGGATTGTAAAAATTAATATAGTAAAAATGTCCATTCTACCCAAATTAATATACACGTTCAATGCAATCCCAATTAAAATCCCCATGAGTTTCTTCACAGGCTTAGAAAAAAATCCTTAAATTCATATGGAAAGACAAAAGACCCCAAGCAACCCTGAGTGAAAAATGCAATACAGGGGGGATCATCTTTCCAGACTTCAAGCTACAGGTCTATAGTCATAAACACAGCCTGGTACTGGCACAAAAACAGATCCGTTGACCATGGAACAAAATTGAAGTTGAGCTCATACAATTTCAGCCACCTCATATTCAATAAAGGGACCAAAAAAGCTCATTGGAGGAAAGATAGGCTCTATAGCAAGTGGTGCTGATAAAACTGGATCATCATATGTAGAAGAAGAAAATTAAAGCCCTACCTCTCACCTTGTACAAAAATCGACTCCAAATGGATCAAAGACCTCAACATGAAACCTGAAACGTGAAAAACCAAAACTCTGAAGGTGATAGAAGAAAAAGTTGGTAGCAATGTACAAGACATAGGAGTAGGAAAATACTTTCTTTTTTTTTTTTTTTTTGTCTTTTTTAGACAGAGGTCTCCCTGGAGTCCACTGTCATGGAACATCACTCTCTGACCACGGCTGGAGCCTGAACTCCCAAAGATCCGCCTGCCTCGCCAAGTGCTAAATAAGGATTGCACCACCACATTCTAAATCAAATAGCAGCTGTGTAAGAAATAAGATCAGCAATTGACAAATGGGACCTCATCAAACTCAAAGCTTCTGTACAGCAAAAGAAACAATCAAGGAAGTGAAGAGAGAACCCACAGAGTGGGAGGAAATCTTCACCTGTGACACATCTGACAGAACATTTACATCCAGAATATATAAACTACTCAAAAAACAAAGAAGTAAGAAAACAAATATCTTACTCAAAAGATGGAGTAAAGAGCTGAATAGAGACTTCACCAGTAAGGAAGTAATGATGGCTGAGAAACATCTTAAAAAGTGTTCAACATCGTTAATAATTAAGGAAATGCAAATTAAAACCACTCTAAGATATCATCTCACTCTTATAAGACTGGCTAAGATCAAGAAAACAAAAGACACCAAATGCTGGACAGGTTGTGGGGAAAGGGGAACACTCACCCACTGCTGGTGGGAATGTAAACTCGTACAACCACTATGGAAAACAGTGTGGAGAATCCATAAAATACTCAAAATGAGCCTACCACCTGACCTAGCCATACCACTCCTAGGTATATACCCACAAGACTGATACTACTGCTAAAATACTTGCACATCAATGTTTATTGCCCCTCAACTGACGAGTGGATATCAAAAATGTGGTAAATTTACACAATGGAGTTCTATGCAGTGGTGAAGAAAGTTGACAGCATGAACTTTGCAGGTAAATGGATGGAACTCGAATCCATTATGGTAAGTGAAGTAACACAGTCCCCCCAAAACAACTAGCGAATGTTATCCCTCATTTGTGGATGCTAGCACCAAATCCCCCAATTGAAAGGCAAGCTGAACAACATTATCATTATATTTCTTTGAAGCTGAAAGCAACTGTGATATTATAATGTGAATCTTTTAATGAACCCTAGAATTAACTTGCCACTTACTTTCAAACATGGTAATTAATGTATATGTGTGGAAGGTATGTATTCATATTTTAGAGTAATATAAAATTAAAAGGAAAAAATGTGAACTCCTAAACATATATCGGAGTTAACATGCAGTTTATTCCTGGAGGGCATAATTCTGGTACATACACGACGTTTATATAGGCACACTTTAGAGCAATACAATTGGGAGGGAACCACAGCAACATAAGGACTGGGTCAAAGAATGGACTGATATACATAAATTCTGCCCAAAACAATATACCTTTGCAAAGAAAACCTTTAAAAAGACCTAAAGAAAGATGCAGGACATGTATGGCAGAATGCATGAACTGGGGTGGGGTGGGAGAAGGAAAGGGGAATATGTCTAAACTGAACTGAAAAATGATGTCTGTAATACACAAAACATCATTGAAATTCTTATTTAAAAAAAAAGAACATATCCCTAATGACTTGAACACCTCCTGCTTGGCTCTAGTTTTAAAAGAGGATCTACTACCTCCTGTGGTGCCTCACTGGGAATTAAGCCTTTACCACATGAACCTTATGCAACATTCCAGGTTCAAACTAACACACTTATTAACCTCAGCCTCAAAATGTGTTCTTTAATAGTAATTTTATTATTAGGGTCTTCATTATATTAGCTCCCAATATGGAAACAAACTAAAGAAATGAAGTGGCAATAGAGTCAGGTTATGCTTATCTCCACTCTGAGACCATATCTGAGACTCACTGGTGAAGAAGAAAAGAAGAAAAGAAAACCTACTTCTGGCCTTACCTCCACAACCAAAAAATTAGCCTTTAATTAGTCTAATTAAATGCTTACAAGTACTTTTGGGCTCATAGTCAAGTTTTTTAAAGTTGTATTAAAAATTAGTCTCAGTTGCTATGAATAAAGATAAAAGCTGCATTGCAGCTATTATTCAGGCTAATACATTTGTTAGAATACCTTTCTACCTGTTTCTTTAAATTGTATTATTCATCATTCATCACACAGTTTATCTCTCCCTACCATGAGAGTTCTACTTTGATCTCTCTCTTCTATCCATTTCTCTCCTACAGTTCAAGTTCAAATTTCTATGAAGGACTGCCCAATTTAGCCAACTTTCTGAGCCTTCATTTGGGCTGAGTGTTTCTTCATTGAGGTGTTGGTATGAGTAGTAGTATTTGCATTTAAATATTTAAAACATTTATTTATTTGCATATCTGTGTCTGTCTGAGTGTACATGTATTTTCGTGCAGGTACTTGGTGGAGGCCAGAAGGGGGTGTTGGATTCCCTGGAGCTAGAGTTCTAGGCGATTGTGAGCTGCCAGAACTCTGATCCTCTCCAAGAGCAGTACATGCTCTTAGCTCCTGAGCTATCTCTCCAGCTTAGTTACTTTGCTTGTTGTAACAAAATTCCTTACAAAATTGTCTCCAGGAAGCAAGGAAATAATAGCCTCAGAGTCTTTAAGTTCAGTCCATTATGGTGGAGAAGTTCTGGCAGATGGAGCTTGAGGTGACTGGTCACACTGTATCTGACATTCATGGAGCAGAGAGTGATGAATAGTGGTGCTCAGTTCCTTTTCTCCTTTTTTATTGGGTCCAGGACCTTAGCCTCCAGAATGGCGTTACTCACATTAGGGTGGGTTTTAGCATCTCAATTAACCTAATATAGAAACTCCCTTAAGGACATGCCCAGAGATTGATTCCATGGTGATCAATTATCATCCAGTTGACAAAATTAACATACTTGATTTTCAATCCACATTAAAACTATATTCTTTAATTCACCAAATTACTTACTAGCTATATGCTTATTGATATATTTATTCTAGTTATTTTTACATTCATTATAGTTACTCAGAGTAACTATATCATGTTAATAGAACACTGATGTATGTGTTCTTCTAGCTGTCTTGAATCCAGGACAAGCACCTATCATGACCTAGCATATATCTTTACCTTGGAACTCCAAGAGATCTTATCTTTTTCATTATGTGGCTTCAAATGAAAACTCCCACTAAGTTCATATGATTCAAAATGGAAATAACATACTAAACCAGCCATTATAACATACTGTTTTGTGTTTTGCTGCATGCAGCAAGCCTGTGTTTTTTTATTTAGTAAGACTATCAGCTCTTGCCTTCTTTAAGAGCAGGAACACTATGCATCTTCCCAAAGGAGTTAGCAAGTCTTCTGGCACATTGAAATCCTGAGGAGCAACAGCACTCCCAATATACTTTCTAAACTTAAGAAATAAGAGCTGAATTCTTTCTTTCATGTGTAAGATGCCATACAAAATGTCTTCCAACACTACAAAAGAATATAACAGGTTATCTATTATTTCCTCCTGTATGTAACTCACTTTGGCTAGAGATAGAAAACCAGCCAGCAGCTTCTTTGAGCCTCAGCTATGGATTCACTGATTCAAATGTCTCCTGGAAAAAATTTGCACTCCACAGTTCTCTGTTAAAATCAAAGTAATATCTGAAAGTTAAAAAGCAAACAAGCAGCTGGGCGTGGTGGCACACACCTTTAATCCCAGCACACAGAAGGCAGCAGAGCCAGGCAGATTTCTATGAGTTGGAGGCCAGCCTGGTCTACATTTTGAGTTCTAGGACAGCTGGGGCTGCTGGGAGACTTTGTCACAAAAAGACCAAACAAAATAAAACAAAACAAAACAAACAAACCCCCAAAAAACAAACAAGCAAGTAAACTATGGAGAATTACAATAATCAGAGTGAGCTAGAAAATATTGGGTTATTGTATTGCTGGCTGTATCCACTCCTGTCTGCACCAGCTACATTCATTTTGGGTACTGAAGCAGGAGAGGAGCACTATCTCTTAACCATCAGCTGCAGCCCACATTATGACAGCACACTGGAAACTCATTATATGTAAGTATACAGAGTAACTTTACAAGGCTTAAGTTTTACTCAAGTCTGTGCTGTTTTGACATTTTCAATTATTAATCTTTAATAGAAAAGATAAATCAAAAGCAGGTTACCTTGGAAGTTTTATTTAGCAATATTCTTAAATTACATCTCAGAACTTTGATCCTTCCCTGGAAGATGCTTCCTTGCATGTGAATATGAAACTTTTACAATATTTTAAAGCTTCAACTTTAGTTTAAAGGAAATGCTCCATAAAGATATAAGACAAAAACAAATTCATTATTATATATATATATATATATATATATATATATATATATATATATGGTCTTTTCGAGACAGGGCCTCCCTGTAGCCCCAGCTATCCTGGAACTTGCTCCGTAGACCAGGCTGTCCTTGAACTCACAAAGATATGCCACCTCTGCCTCCCAAGTGCTAGGATTAAAGGCGTGCATCACCACACCTGGCTGAACATAGTACATTTTTAAAATGCATGCTGGATTACTTGCTAATATTGTTTTTTAACTAAAAATTTTAACTATTTCCCCTAGTCCCAGAACACCCTATCTGTCCTTTTCTACTATTTTAATTCCATGTATCAGGCATTAGTGCATTTTTTTTCTTTGGAAAACAAGCTAAATCTTGTATATTTTTGACCAATTTCTCCTAAAGCATGATTTTTTTCTTGAACCTTTCCTTTCCAGAAAACAGGTGTTTCTTTCCAAAAGCAATATTGTTATGATTCTCAAATTTTCTCTTCCATTGGATATTATCTAATTCTTTCATACTCTAAATAGAAATTCAGCCTTTACTGTTTAAAAATTATAAAATGTAATTATTTTATTTGTTATGTTCAGGATAGTAGACAAGAATAATTTCCATTGAGGACATAAAGTAGGGCAATTAGAGATAGTGTCTAAAAGCCCATTACAGGCATACATCATTTCATTTTTTTTGCCTTGTTTATGTTCTTTGCAGGTACTGAATGATTTTAGAAATTGGAGTTTGTGCCTGCCTTACCTTGGAGAAGTCTACTGATACCATATCTTGGGCAGCAAATGACCATTTCATGTCTCTGTCACATTTTGGTAATTGTGGAGATACTGCAAACATTGTCATTATCATTATCGTCTGATATGATCATCTTGATATCATTATTACAATTGTTTAGGGGCACCAAAAATGGGGCACATATTGGGTAACAAATATGTGTGTTCTGACTATTCAAACTATCAGCTTTTCTACATCTCTCTTCATCTTCTCAGCCCTTTCTGTTCCCTGAGATACAATATTGAAAGCTGGCCAGTTAGTAAGGTTTAAGTGAAAGTAAACATCACATATTTATTTTTTTTTATTTTTTATTTTTATTTTTAAGGGATTCTACAATATAATGACACAGTTGTTTGCAGATAACATTGATGTTACTCAGTATGTCATACAGTTAGGTAATTGGTGCATTTTGCAGGTATCTATGTCCAAATTTTGAACAACCCAAGGTTCCCATAGTCCAGTTGGAGAAGCTTGTATGCACAGGCATGTTGATCAATCAGGAGTCCAGACTATATTCTGTAGTCTCATGATTATCCCTATCTCTCTGCAGCCCTTACAATCTACCACGCCTCCCTCTTCCGCAGTTTGTTTCCCTGGGCTTGGGAAAGGGGCAACAAGTGGGTGAGAAGAAAACAGTCTAATTTCTTTGGAGTTGTCATTTTGGACTCAGTCTGTTTCAGGTTGTTTCCCTTCATGGATTGACAGTTTCCCAGTGATACCCTTTTAGTCATACTAACAAAGCACAGCTATTGATGTACAGCGATTTAAGCACAGTATACTATTGTTATTGTCAAGCGTAACTGTGTTAGACAAGATGCTTGGATGGTATGCTAATCCGCAACTTGTTCTTCTTATAAAGGGTGAGCAAGTCTATTGTGGTTATAACATCTCCTAACCACTAGAGGCAGTAAGCTTTGTGGTGCTCGCTGTGAGTTATTCCTCCAAGGAGAGAGCTAATAGCCAATTATATTTGATTTGGGATATAAGACGTTGGCTGCCACTGTTGCACAGTATCTCCAGGCTGTTGAGGTGTAGCTGTAGTTGATGACGGAGGGTCTTGCTTGTCTCAGGGAGACCAAATATTTGCTGATTGCTTACTTTAATTAAATCTAGGAATAGGAATTAAGGGTGTAGCTTAGTGTTAGAAGACTCAGCTAGCTTGTGACTCTAGGTTCACACCCTTACGTTAAAATTAAAAAATGATGGGAATGGGGGGATCTATAGAGTAGTTAAGAGCTGCTCTTGCACAGAGGCCTGGGCTCCAGTTCTCAGCACCCACGTGGTGGCTAACTGTCCAGTTCCAGGGGATCTGATGCCCTCTTCTGGCCTCTGTGGGTACTGCAAGTATACATTTACATACATACAGGCAAAATACACATTCACACATAAAAATTAAAAAAAAAAAGAACAAATGCTAACCTTAGTACCCAGGAAAGCTGAGCTAGTCTGAAGTAACCCAAAGGATTATCCCAGCTGTGAATAAGATGGAAAAGTTCTTCAAAGACATTAGATGCTACTTCCATAAGTACATAAAGTTGATAAGAAAGTATAACAAGGTAGAGAAAGTATTAGCTGAATGCAGAGATCAATCAGTTACAAAATTACCTTAGGCAAAAACCAAATAGAGAGAGGTCTTAAGTACCTTCCATTTACTAAAGGTAGAGTTAAGAAAAACTCAGAAGAACATTTTTTTTTTTTTTTTTTTTTTTTTGGTCTTTTTGAGACAGGGTCTCCCTGTAGCTCGGGCTGTCCTGGAACTCGCTGTGTAGACCAGGCTGGCCTTGAACTCACAAAGATCAGCCTGCCTCTGCTTCTCAAGTGCTAGGATTAAAGTCGTGTGCCACCACACCCAGCTTCAGAAGAACAATTTTAAGTTGTCAAAGATTGGTTCATGGGGTTCAAAGGAAAAGGACATTTCCATAACATATAAAACACAAAGCGAAGCACCAAAGCCTGATCTAGAAGCTGCAGTAGGTTTTCCAGATCTAGTTAGGATGATTGACGGTGGCTACACAAAGCAACCCATTATAGTGTTAACCAGGGCAGCTTTACATCAGAAAAAGATGCTACCTAGAACTTTCATAGCAAAGGAAAAGTCAGTGTCTGGTTTCAAGCTACAAAGGACAAGGGTGAGTCTTGGTATGCATTAAAGCAGCTGTTGAATTCAAATTGAAGCCAGTGCTGAGTTACCATTCTGAGAGGCCTTCAGCCTTTAATAATTATGCCAAATCTACTCTATGTTCTATAAATGGAACAACAAAGCCTGCATGACAGCACATCTGTTTACAATATGGTTCACTAAATAGTATAAGCCCACTGTTGAGACATACTGCTCAGGAAAAAAAAGATTTCTTTAAAAGTATTACTGCATTATATTCTGTGACACTAGGCTTGGTCACCCAGGAGCTCTGATGGAGATGTAAAATGGGATTAATTTGATGCTTCATTCCTGCTAAGAAAACAGTTATTCTGTAACCATGTGTCAAGGAGTTATTTTGACTTTTAAGTCTTAGTACTACTTTCTTTTCTTTGGTAGTGATGGGGCAAAGTCACATATTATAGCCTGTAACCATGTGTCAAAGAGTTATTTTGACTTTTAAGTCTTAGTACTACTTTCTTTTCTTTGGTAGTGGTAGGGGCAAAGTCACATGTTATAGCCTAGGTTGGCCTAGAACTGAAGGATATTCTGCCTCCATCTCATTAGTACTGGGATTCAGCTAGTGCTACATGGTGTAAAGAAGAAATAACTTTTTTTTTTTTTTTTTGTGTTTTTTTCCTCTTTTTCCATGTACATTCACAGCTTTCTTCCTCATACTCTCCTCACCCCCACCCCCACCCCAAAGAAATACACTTTTTAAGACTATGGCCTGTTGGAGTTAGGGTGATGGCTCAGTTAGCAAAGGCTTGCCTTCAAACATTAGAACCTTAGGTTAGATCTATAGCACTCATGTGAAAAGGCAGGTGAGTAAGTGTATACCTGTCATCCCAGTGGGGACTCAGGGACATTAGGATTCTGGGGTTTGATGGCTAACTTGTATTGCCAAATTAGTGAGCTCCAGTTTCAGTGACAGACTCAAAAAATAAAAACCGGGTGTGGTGGTGGCTTCTACCATTTTAATCCTAGCACTTGGGAGGCAGGGGCAGGTGGATCTTTGTGAGTTCAAGGCCAGCCTGGTCTACAGAGTGAGTTCCAGGACAGCTGGGGCTACAGGGAGACCCTGTCTCAAAAAGACCAAAAAAAAAAAATAGAATGTTGTTGGGCATGGCATGATGGCTCACACCTTTAGTCCCAGCAATTGGGAGGTAGAGGCAAGCAGACCAAGGCCAACCTGTTCTACATAGTGAGTTCCAGGCCAGCTGGGGCTGTGGGGAGAGCCTGTCTCAAAAAGACAAGGAAAAAAGGTAGAATGTAATAGAGAAAAGACAGCTGACATCATCATCCATCCCTGTCATACACACACAAACACAGGAACACTTGCACATACACCACATACATACGCACGTGGCGCATGCACACAAGATACTGGATCCAGGATAAGTAATGGGTTACATTAGAACTCACAGGATGAAATACAGGATTATTGTTGTAGAAAGTTGTTGAAAGATTTTGGTGTCCTGCTCTAGTGCAAGGACTAGAACTATTACAAGAGAGACAGACTGAGAGAGAGACAGAGAGAGAGATTATAGCTTGTCCTAGTGATTCTCTTGTTATACCTGGGCAAAGTAAAGGAAAAACCTTCTAGAAAGATTCACCATTATGGATTCCACTAAGAACATTAGTGATTCATGAAAAGAAGCCAAAACATAAACACTAATAGGCATTTGGAAGAAGTTGGTACTGATCCTTGCAAATGGCTTTGAGAGAATCAAGACTTTAGTGGAGGAATTAATTGCAGATGCGGTAGAAGCAGTAAGAAAATAGAAATAGAGTCTTCAGATTCTGATACTTCTTATCCAAAATACTGGATCCAGGATAGGCCAATGGCTTACATTAGAACTAACCAGGCATGGTGGCGCACGCCTTTAATCCTAGCACTTGGGAGGCAGAGGCAGAAGCAGGCATATCTCTGTGAGTTCAAGGCCAGCCTGGTCTACAGAGTGAGTTCTAGGACAGCCAGAGCTACAGGGAGACCCTGTCTCAAAAAGACCAAAAACAAAACAAAATAAAACAAAACAAACAACAACAAAAAACCCACACACACAATCCTGTTTAACTCAGTCATGTCTCTAGGTTTAATGAAATAGTGACTCTGAGAAAATATTCAAATATTCTTTTATTGAAAGTTCAATCATGGGAACTAAATTTGAGAACAAAACAAGGAAATGAAACAAATATATTCCTTCATAATTGAGCACAATATAACCACTGGTCAGAAAAACAAAAATTTATTATTCAGTTCAAATCATCAATTTACCCCTTTAATGGCTAGTATTGACTAAAATGTTCATGCAAAGTTAAAAACTGGCTTAAATTCTGTTGCCTTCTTAGTATTTGGTTAATGCCCCTTCTGTTTGTTCCCATCTGGTAATTATAGGTTGCACTAGACTCCAGTCTCCAAAGGAGGTTTAAGGCTTCCTCTTTCTCCAACACCACCAAGACAAAGAAAGATTATATGTATTAAGGTTAAGAGCACTGATAGCCTCCAGAGCTAAGAGCTAAATCTTCTAATGTAGCATAAGAGGTTTGGTACCCAAGTGGCTTCATTCTTCTCTCTTTGTAATAGTTTTTTGAAATCTCTTCTCTAGAAGCTTTCCTTCAAACAATTAAAAAATGAATTCGTTAACGTTTATTTATTTTATTGTGTGTAAGTGTGCAGGCCATCTTGCCCAGAAGCAGAGATGGTGGGACTGGAACCAGGGCAGATATAAGCTGCAGAGGCTTGCCCTTTGTGACCGACTTCCATCAGCCAGGACCCCACCTTCTTAGGCTCCATGACCTTCAAAACAGCACCACAAGCAGGAGGCTGAGTCTTCAAAGGATGAACTGGAGGGAGATGAGATTTAAATCATAACAACCTTCTAATTCCCTCCCTTTTTCTCTGTCACTGCTGCTGCCATACTCTGACAATGAAGGAGACTTTTACCAGGGAAACCAGTCAAGGAGACCATAAATACAATGGTTCAAATAGAGCATGAAATGGAGACATCCATAGGGAAGAAATTCCTGGCAGAAAATGGGGCGGGGGTGGGGAGTCAAAGAGAATTCTATCACATAATAAAGGATACTTCTACTATGATGCAAATGACAGTAATCATAAAATACTTGACAATCCTTGAATTCCCCATCACTCTAACCCACCTCAGCCTAAGTTTCTCATTTGTATTAATGGGGATAATGGTTGTATCTAACACACAAAGTAACTGTAAAAAGCAATTGCAAATGTAGTTACTAAACATTCAATAATAAGATTGAGTAGGATTATCACATTCTTTTCAGTAGGCTGCATGACCCACAGAGAAGGAAGGAACCCTGATGAATTTATCTTTATACACCAAATATTTAGCAACATTAGGAGGTTTTCAGTAAATACTTAGTCAATATACACAAAACTTGTTAAAGTTCAAACTTCTATTGTCTATGAGTTACAAAAAACAGCACCTTTGTTACAAATTTAAAGCATACACAAGTCACACTTAACCATCATGTATAAGTTCAGATAATAACAATGTAATAAAGTGAAAGTTTTTCAAGATGCTCTCAGCATTCTGAGTAAATCAAAAGTGCATATTGCGCTGGGCGTGGTGGTGCACGCCTTTAATCCTAGCACTCAGGAGGCAGAGGCAGGCCAGCCTGGTCTACAGAGTGAGTTCCAGGACAGCTGGGGCTACAGGGAGACCCTGTCTCAAAAAGACCAAAAAAAAAAAAGTGTATATTGCCTTAGAACCTGAGGGCTAAACCAAACGAACAACATACGGTATGTAAAAATTACAGTAAATCAGGATACAAGAAAAAATCAGAAAATAATCAGAAGGTAGGTCTTAGATCTGCCTTTTGGTCTTCTATTTGTCAGGGTGTGAGCTCCAGAAGCCCATTGGATGCAGAGACACCTAAGATCCGTCTTGCCCAGGAACCTGCTCTACCAGGCTAGCCTTTGGCTATGCTAAAACAGGCCATCACAGATTACTCAGGAATCTTCGGCCTTGAAAGCCAGATTCCTGCAAAGTGTGCTACCCACCCCACTCTCACTGAATCCCATTCCCACCTTCTCCCTTAAATTCCCAAGCCAGATGCCATTCTGTGCTTGGCTCTATCTTTCCCCTGAGCCTAGCCTGGCTACCCTGAATTAAACTTTGCTCCGAAGAGCTTAGACCTCATGGCCTCTTATTTTGGGGGGGGGAGGGGCGTGCCATAACCTTACACTGTTCTTCTAGGAAGAGCTCAGCTTTGTTCCCTTACACTACTAATTTGGAAAGCACTAAAATGGCTGAGGATCAAAAAGCAAGTAGAAGTTTAGGAAAGACTGATTATTTACCCCTCAACCTATTTATTTGTAAAGATATACTCTATTGCTTATTCTCCCAAATTAAACCATCCCAGTTTTCAAAGATTATAACCACCTATTCCTAGCACTCAGTACTTAGGTGTTTTAAACATTATTAGTGTTTAAATCAAATTCTGGGACATTTTTAAAACTCTGGGCTCCAAAACCAGCCTCCTGTCCCATAATGAGTATCAGTACTAGTAACCATAGTAACAGATGTATGTGGACTCAATAAAATTTCAAAATTACAGTACTGTAGTCACAGAATTTTCAATACTACTTGTAAAGTATATAGCCTATGAAGATTTGAAGGACATGAAAAATTTAAAAGCAAGGAAAATATTCACAATTCTTTGTGTAAAACTGGATCAATAAAGCCTATGACCTCTATATATGACAAGGAAAACAAAGTTAAATACAATATATTTATATAGATCTTTAAAAATATTTTATTTATTTATTTTTTTATATGTATGAATGTACTATCTGCATGTAGGTAGGTACACCCATGTGGTGCTATGCTTCGGAGGTCAGAAGAGGGCGTCAGATTCCCCTGGAACTGGAGTTAAAGACGGTTCTCAGCCGTCATGTGGATGCTGGGAATAGAACCCGGGTCCTCTGCAAGAGCAGTTGGTGCTCTTAACCGCTAAGCCATCTCTCCAGGCCCTAAAATATTTTTAAATATTATGTGTATGCATGTATATCTGTGTGTGAGCTTGTGCACATGAGCACAGGTGCCCATGGATGCCAGAGACACCAGGCCCAGCAGAGCTGTAGTTACAGGCAGCTGTGAACAGCCTGATGTGGTGCTGGGACTTGAACTCTGGTCCTCTGCAAGAGCAGAACATACTCTTAGCTGCTAAGCTGTCTCTCCAGGTCCTATATAGTCTTGAAAAACATTTTTTTTTTCCTGTAGTTTAAACTATTCTCAAATTCACAGGCTAGCCTTGACTTATGATAGTCCTCCTGCCTCAGCCTCTTGAGTTCTGGAATTACAGGGAAATGTCACCATGCCAACACTTATGTATTCTTAAAAGAATCAAATTATGGGGCTGGAGAGATGGCTCAGTGGCTAAGAGCACTGATTACTCTTGCAAAGGGCCCATGTTCAATTCCTAGCATCTACACTGAGGCTAACAACTGTCTGTAACTCCAGTTCTAGGGGATCTTCTTCTAGGGATCTTCTTTTGTTTTGTTTGGGTCTTTTTGAGACAGGGTGGGTCTTTTTGAGACAGGGTGACTCTGTATCCTTAGCTGGCCTGGAACTCATTATGTAGGCCAGGATGGCCTTGAACTCACAGAGATCCATCTGCCTCTACCTCTCAAATGCTGGGGTTAAAGGCTTGTGCCAGTACATCCGGCCCTGAGGACCTTCTTCTGACCTTCATGGGCTTTGCATGACATGGATGCACTTACATACATGCAAGCAATACACTCATACACATAAAAAATTTAAATTATATATGAATATATGAGGACATATGTATGTAACTATATAATTATACTTACATGGTACTGAAAATAATATATATATATATATATATATATATATATATATAAAGTGAATGTCCTTAAAATTAATCATTTACCTTGTGGCTTCAGTGCTTTCTGTTGACTTTTATGAAAATGATTAAATTTAGCTGGGCGTGGTGGTACACACCTTTAATCCCAGCACTCTGAAGGCAGAGGCAGGCAGATCTCTGTGATTTCAAGGCCAGCCTGGTCTACAGAGTGAGCTCCAGGCCAGCTGGGACTAAAAGGGAGACCCTGACTCAGAAAAAGAAAAAACAAGAAAATGGTTAAATTTGTTTCTCAGGAAGGCATCCTGTTTCAAAACTTGAAATGAACTTTGTATTTAAAATATCATTCATTTAGGTGCATTTCATAAGCCTGGGGACATTAAAATTCTAACAAAGATACTAAACATTTACATACTAAAGAAGTTAAAAAAATCTTCTCTGGAGATTTAATACAGAGAAGATTAACTTTTTGCACAGATAGTTTTGCACAAAACTATCTCTGAAGAGAAGAACCAATCTGAAATTTCCCTTTCTTTTTCCTTTAACAAGCTATAGTCTGTAGACTATAAAGAGTGTAAAGGCACAACCTGTTTTTGGCATGGTTCATAGATTTAGTGACCCTTGTTATGGAAAGTCATATTCTTCCAGAAAAACAAATGCTCCTTTCTGCTAATTACAACTAAACACAAAAGAAAACAGCGCTCAGAGAATGGGCTTGCTGGATCGGAGGAGGAAGGCGAAGAAGGGCCGTGGGGGAGCTCATTGCTCTCCCCCTATTCCTAGTATTTTTTCATTTATTTAAAAATGTACCTGGCACAGATATGAAGCCTAGGAACCTGTAGCCAGGTAAGTCCCTGGCCATATGGGAGAATCTACTATTATTATTCTGCTAAATGGACATAGCATTAAACTGACTCCTAATGATTTATTGTCATACCCATAGATTAGTGTATCTCTCAACTCTCACCAGAGAAGCATCTCCTTGCACCTGATGACAGAGACCCACAACTGGTCCATGTGCAGAGAATGAGAGATTGCAGAGTGCTTAGACCTGAACTGGACACCTATGTCCAATTGTGTCCCAAGGTTCAGGGATCATTATAGAAGAAGGATTTGAAAGACTGTAAGTGCCAGAAGTGGTGGATGTGGATGACTACAAGGAAATGGTGTTTTTTAAACTTTATTTTATTATTATTATTATTTTTTTTTTTGGTGTTTTCGAGACAGGGTCTCTTGTAGCCCCAGCTGTCCTGGAACTCACTCTGTAGACCAGGCTAGCCTTGAACTCACAAAGATCTGCCTGCCTCTGCCTCCCAAGTGCTAGGATTAAAGGCTTACACCACCACGCCTGACGGAAATGGTGTTTTTGAGACAGCAGGGCCATCACCCATACGAGTTCACAACTGTGTCAGCATGCACAAGACCAAATAATCTCAAGCCAGGTGGGTAAGAAGTCCAAGCTTTAGCAGAGGAACTATTGGCAGCTGATAGCTGCTGGGAGAGGCAGAGTCACTTTTCCTTCATGGTG
The DNA here is from genome assembly GCA_009823505.1 of Rhizomys pruinosus. Classification (NCBI taxonomy): domain Eukaryota; kingdom Metazoa; phylum Chordata; class Mammalia; order Rodentia; family Spalacidae; genus Rhizomys; species Rhizomys pruinosus. The sequence goes on along the minus strand of VZQC01004135.1, from coordinate 34,247 downwards.
TGATGCTGGGTAGGTTAACCAGGCTCCAGGGGATGAATGCACACTGAAGGGCATCTGGGGATACAAATTAGACTGGACAGGTCTTAAATGAATACATGAAATTGGGAAAGGGGCAGCAAGGGTGGGTGCAGATATTTATTTATTTATTTATTTATTTATTTATTTATTTATTTATTTTGGTCTTTTTGAGACAGGATCTCAAAAAGTCCCAGTGGGCCTAGAGCTGGCTATGTAGACCAGGCTGGCCTTGAACTCACAGAGATCTGCCTGCTTCTGTCTTGTGCACCACCACACCCAGACCTATTATTCTTGATCTGACACCATTATGTAATGGTGTGTCTGTTTTCATGTGTAAAAGATTTGCAATTAATCTTTATATACTGTCATTTTCAAACTGAAGCATGTTGAATAATTTTTTGAAGGACCATGGCTTGTTCTCTTACAAATACATATTGATGTGCAGATAATAATTACTGTCTCTGCCATCTTATTCATCTAAACTATACAAAGTTCTATACATTGGGACTCAACCTAGAAATTCAGTTATAGAAATTCAGCGAATGTGTGCTTGGTTTATAGAATTATAATTAAAGAAAAATCTGTTCAAGGATTATTGCTATGTTTTTCTAGGAAATTAAGGTCAATGTAAAAAATGTGGGACTGGAGAGATGGCTCAGCAGTTAAGAGCACAAACTGCTCTTGCAGAGGACCCAGGTTCGATTCCCAGCACCCACAAGGCAGCTAAGAATGTCTTTAAGCCTGGTGGCGCACGCCTTTAATCCTAAAACTCGGGAGGCAGAGGCAGGCAGATCTCTGTGAGTTCAAGGCCAGCCTGGTCTACAGAGTTCCAGACCAGCTGGGGCTATAGGGAGATCGTGTCTCAAAAAGACCAAAAAAAAAAAAATCCAATCATAATATAAATATAGATTTCAATATTCATTGTGATATATAAAATAATAAACAAAAGAAAATGATAATATAAATAAGGAGTTAATTAGATTTCTATTTGAATGAGTTGAGATAATTAAAATCTGTGATGNAAAAAACTGAGTCCTATATTCCTTGGTTTATAAGAGTTAGATGAGGTCTTCTGTTAAAGTCTGACTAATTGTCTCTGCCTACAGAGATATTCATATTATAATACCTGTCTGCATTCTAGTGTGTGTGGTACGTGGTAAAAAGGACTTTGCAGATGTGATTGTAAATTAAAGATCACATCAACCTATGGAGACCAATCACCTTTCACGTGGAGTTCAGTTGAACCTAAATGAACTTGATATGTTGGTTAGTCATTGGAACCCTTCCAATGAGAACTCCTCTTACCTTAGGGCTTTTGGGCAAAGATCTATATTAATAAAATTTTTAAATGGCCAAGATGGTTTTATAGATGAGCAAAGCATCCTCAAGGCAGCTATAAAGCTAGTCAAATACAAATACTCAAATTGGGAAAGATTGTCAAAAGTCCATCCCAGATGAACTTTACCAATCCCCAAATTGGTAAAGATTGTTTAAAGTCTTGAGATGAGTCAAGACTATATAGTATTGGGCTGGAGAGATGACTCAGCCATTAAGAGTGTTAGCTGCTTTTACAGAGGACCCAGGTTTGGTTCCCAGGATCCACATGACTGTTAACAGTCATCCTCCATTTCCAGGGGGATCTGACACACTTACATTCAGGCAAAACACTCATACACATAAAATAACATGTAAAATATGTATAGTTAGCTCAGTAGTGAGTTTGGAAAGTTAGAAAATTCCCAAACAAAAATATTACTAAATTAAATATATAATCATTATAATAGTAGTAAAAGTAAGAAACTTTATCTAGGAACAAATGTTTGAACATCAATAAATTTATTACTATAATTGAATGTATTAAAAAGAAAATGATTATGCATCTATAAAAATATTTAATTAAATATCCATTACTTAAAAAAAAAGAAACCCAGAGCTTCTTAATTATGAAACATCATTTTAACAAAATTTTCATAAAGAAAGATACCTAAGGGTACAATATCAAATATTCATAAATAAAATAAAAATGTACTATTTAACATTATACTGGGAATTCTCCTTAATAAAATACAATAAAAATAAACAAAAGGTTACAAACACTAAAAAGCGACACAGGACAAAAATGATAGCAACCCACCACTACTTAGATGATATATATGAATTTTGATACAATAAAACCAAGAGAATTAACTAAGAAATAATAAGGAATAATAGAGCTAACCAAAACATATGGATGCAAATGTCAATATTTCAAAACAAATAATTGTCTAGCATGGCACGTGGTACCTGTCTGTAAATGTATCACTAGGGATGTTGGTGAGTTTGAGATGAGTCAAGACTATACAGTATCGGGCTGGAGAGATGGCTCAGCTGTTAAGAGCACTGGCTGTTCTTATAGAGGACCCAGGTTTAGTTACTAGGACTCACATGGCTGCTAACAACTGTTCTCTAGTTCCAGGGGATCTGACACTTCTATGCAGGCAAAATATTTATTCACATAAAATAAAAATAAATGTGTTTTAAAAGACTATACAGTGAGTTTTCAAAGCTACCCTCGATTGCACAAGAGTTCTATGGTCCTGATGGAACACTGTCAATCTAAGTTACTAAGACTGCAACATTAAATAAGACTTATGAATGTCAAATTGTAAGCAAATGCAAACCCAATGAAAACTATTTTAATCAATTAAATCATTCACTCATGGGCCACAAGGAATGGTAATTGCACTAGTTACTTTTTTTATAACTCTGACCAAGTACCTGACAGAACAATTTAAAGAGGAATTTATTTGGACTTATTATTTTAGAGGTTTCAGTCTATCATCATTTAGCAGCACGGAATGGGCATAACATTATAATAGTGGGACCATGTTGCAGAAGAGAGCTGTCCACATCATGGCTGACCATCTTGAGACCATTCCAAATCACGGAAACAGAGACAGAATATAGGCTTTTATTCTGGGCCCTAGCCAGTGTGATGGTGCCACCCACATATAGGGTAGATTTATTCTCTCAATTAGCCTTCTATTTAAATCCCCTCACACGCACAGTCAGAGAGTAGTCAAGAATAGACCCCAACAGCTAAGAACTTGCTTCCTCACATATTCCTCAGAGCTGTGCTCCCCAGCAAGACTTAACTCATTTTTACTGAAATAGCATCTCCAGCATGAAATGGGGAAACAGAAGTCAGGACCCACCCTAATCTTATCAGAGACTTTTCCCTTCGATCCCTAGGTTTAGAATATCACACATAGGACAACAAGTAGATTTCTCTCATTGTAAAGCATGCACATACACATTCATATTCTACCTTGGGTGGATGAGAAGGTGGGGTCCTGAGGGATCAAGGCCAGGGGCCTAGGTCTTGAGAGGAGCACATGGCTCAGTGAGTTTATTTACATAATGAACATTAACTCTTTGGTTAGGCCAGTCCATATTGTAAAAGTCATTCCTACAGCTCCTGAGACTTCCATTATGCTGGACATTTGTTTTTTCTGTGCCCCTTTTGAACACCTATTCTCTTTACCAAATCATTATGTAATTCAAATAGAATTATAAAGTGCTCACCTTCTATCCATAAAGTACTTGAATTTTTGTGTTCAGAGATTTTTTTTCTTCTTTCCCTAATACCATTCAATGAAGACCATCCTTCTCCTTATAATCTCTATTGCCAATCTGTAGTGTTGCCAAATTGCCATTTATGCAGGAGCCTGTTTCTGGGTTCTTTCAGTACATGTGATCAGTATACCATACCATAAATACATTCTTTAGTCAAGTCCCTTATATCCCAATTATGCGAGATTATGTTGGAAACTGCTTATGGTTTTGTTAGGAATTTCCCATTTAAAACAAAGCTTTAAGTAGAACAGACAATAGGCATGGGAAGGAAAGTCTGGAGGTACAGCAAACCAGGAAAACAGAAGCATTTGAAAATCCAGTGGAGAAATATTATAAAGGACTTCAGGCTTCTACAATATTGTGGGCTTGGTGGTTCAAACAAACTATAAAGATCCAGGGGCAGAAGGACTTGTTTCCCATCTGGGTTACATGTGTATTTATAAAAGTCCCCCTTAAGTTGCTTTGGATAGGAATTGTCTAATGTTAATGTCCTGACAAATGTTGCTGTCTAGTTCAATTCATGCCACTCTGAAAGGATGGTTTTTTTTTTTTTTTTTTTTTTTTTTTTTTTGAGACAGAGTCTGCCTGTCTCTACCTCCTGAGTGCTGGGATTACAGGCATGTGCCACTACTCCCGGCTGAAAGGATTTTTATTTTCATATTCTTTCATTGTTATGTGCTCTGTTCTTAGTAAGCTCATGTATAAAAAACTAGTACCTGGTTCTAAAGGACAAAAAATATTGCCTGCAGATTAGCACGTTGCTTTAAGGATGGTAAGTCCTCTAGTGGATTTTCTAAAGACCATCTCAAGATGACAAGATTAACCATCAGAGAGAATAACTGGTTTTAGGCACAACTGTTGTCTATGGACTCAGGAAGTTTCCTGAGCCTTTCATTATACTGGACATTTATTGTTTTGTGCTTCCTTTGAGTACTGCTCACTGGGATTTCCTTGATTCTCTTCTAGATGTAAATACTGTGTATTTTTTTGATATTCTATAGAACTTTGCTTATTCCAGTATTAAGACTCCACTTCATCTGGTAATGCCAGTATTTCTGTTATTTAGTATATGAAATTATGATATATTGGATATATATATATATATATATATATATATATATAAATGATACATGTGTGTATTTTGTGCCCTTATTAGAATCTAACCCCCTTGAGAGCAGGAACTGATTTGATTCACTTTTGGCTTTAGATAGTTCTGATTATCACAATTATTCTCAACTTCTTAAGAGTTAGGCATTTTCTACACTACTCCTGTGCTGTATACGTCACACATATAAACAGCATAGTACAAAATCCACATTCAGTTTCTACATTTCTATCCATTTTTTTAAATGTTCAAAATTTTAGTGTGTGCTGCAGATGGAAAATAGGAAGCAGATGGTGAATAGGTTAGATGTCTAAAGAAATTATGAAAATCCTTTTGTAGCAATTCTTTATTTTCGTTTTCTATCAATTTTATTTTCTTCATCCCTTTTTTTTTTTTAAGCATGTCATTTTAAAATAAATTTGGGGCTGGATCAATGGCTTAGCAATTAAGAGCACTGGCTGCTCTTGTAGAGGACTAAGGTTTGGTTGCCAGCACACATACAGGCAGCTAACAACTGTAACTCCAGTACCAGGAAAAGGTGAGTTTTAAGAGTCATTTGAAGGAGTAGCCATTCTTCTTGAAGTTATGGAATTAACTACTTGAATGCTTCTGTTAATTTTAATTGTCATGTGCAGCTGATTGTTCTGGATGGACTATCTACTATATTACTTTTAGTTAAGATCTATACACACACACAGAAAAAATCTTGGCCTTCACATTCAATAGCAATTTATTTATTTTTTTATTTTTGAGACAGAGTCTTCCTGTAGCCCCAGCTGTTCTGGAACTCACTGTGTAGACCAGGCTGTCCTTGAACTCACAGAGATCCACCTGCCTCTGCCTCCCAAGTGCTGGGATTAAAGGCAAACGCCACCATGCCTGGCTTAATAGCAATTTCTAAAGTTAAGGGTAATCATATTTTACAATGTTCTGGATTCTGTCTGGAACATACACAATCTTCAAGATGGATCTAAGTATATTAATGAAGTCAAAGTCTTGTACTTTTTTTTAATCATCAGGGCTAATTTATTTTGCTTAGTTCAGCCTGAGATTTGTAGTTGGTCAAAGCAAGAATTTGTGTGGAAAGCATGCAGTATGTGTCAAGGAAGCCAAGGTTAAAATTAAGACTTAAAGTCTACCGGAAGCTCTGCATCAACTCCACAGCCTATAACTTATTTTCTGTATTAATAACTCTTACTGCAAATACAATTTATTCTTCAGCTGCATGGTACTTAGGACAAATCACTTTCTTTTCTGACAAATTTAAGTTCCCTAAGAAGTACTACTTCTTATTTGGGCAGGAATTCTTTTTCTTTGTAGAGTGAAAAGCAGTTCTTTTTTTCCCGTCTTAGTCCTTTTAAGGAATCCTTTTCAGAAATCTATCCTTGGCTTCCTGCTGGCCTCCAGCCCCATCCCCACTCCCTCCCTCCCCTCTGCCCATGCTCCAGTACTGGACCCCTATTTGTTAGAATTTGGCTCTGGGGAGTACTATGTTGAGTGACAAATGGATGAAGATGAAGGTTTTATTGAAGCATCTGAACCACATTTAATTTTCTGCGTTGCTTTATTCCTTCTCGCTCCCAGGATATTGAATTTTGTGGGCTCAGGCTGGATCGTCTGGACTTCAGGCGTTTAGTAATAAGAAACATAATCCGCTTTTTCCGGTAGGATAATAAATCCTCATTTACAGTGAGGGCGGCTCTCGGCACTCTTTTACTGGGTATTTTTTTGAGTGAACAAATTCACTCTGCGCCCTAGCCCTACTATGGTGGCCTCAGGCGCTCTAGCCTCCAGGTCCCAGGCTCAGAACTGGAGCCAGGAGGGACCTAGGCGACCTCCCGCGGCCGCTTCCCTCCCACCTACCGGGGCGGCTGCTAGGGCTCGCCTCAGTCGGCGGGGACGGTTACAGCCGGTCATTTCCTCCACCCCCCCCCCCCTCCCCGCCCCCCTCCCCCCACTGTCGCGGCGCGCCAGACAGCGGGTAACCGCCGCCTCCGACAGGCCACCCCGGCTCCATAGGCCCAGTGCGCTGCAGACACCTGCTCCTCACTGGCCAGAACCACTGTCCCTCACTCCGCAGCACCCGCGACAATTGGCCCCCGGCCGCCGCTCGTCATCTTCCAGCTGTCTTCGAGTCCCGCCTCTATCCCCGGGTCATTTAAGTTTATCGCAAATAAATAAATAAAGGAGGAAATAGAAATGCGTAGAAAGTAAAAGCAGTCGGGAGGGGGCGGGGACGGAGAGAAAAGCAGGGCGGGGCGGAGTGGACAACCAAACATGATCGTGTCTGTCTTAGCCAATCAGGTCTCACTCCAGCCCGGTCTGCCGGCCTGTCTCAACCAATCGTTTTCCAGCTCTCGGATCACTGAACAACCAGAAACGACTGACCTCTCCAGAGTGGGCGGAGGTGAGGCTGGTAGGCGGAAAGTGTAGAGACTGTGGACCAATAGTCTGTGAATATTGATCTGAGTGACGTTTCCCTATCCCAATGGATGCTTGAAATAGCGGATTGGGCCTTTCCTTGACCAATCGAAGGTGGCAGAGAAGGACGGGGCGGTAGGGGCGGGGCCACGGAGGGGAGGAGGAAGAGTGCATTTTGTTTATGGGCGGCAACCTCACGAGGGCCGTCCAATTTTTATTGGTGTACTGCAGTCCAGAGTGACGTGAAAACAACCCAATAGCAGAACAAGTTAGAGGTTCGCGGCGCGAGGTGCCCAATGTGGGCCTTCTACTGAAGAAGTAGGGGCGGGGGGAAGTTTTGGAGTTGAGGAAAGAAGATTAAAGAGCGCGAGGAGGTAACGCCAAAAACTCTAATTTGTTGTAGGGCTGGCGAGAGGGAGGGGTGTGTGCGTGCCGAGTGCGGCCCGGCGTCTGAGAGTCGCCCGGAGTCGGGGGCGGTGGGCCGCGGAGGAGGGGGCGGGGTGGGGCCGCGGCGACTTAGGAGCCGAGCCTCAGCCCCGGGGGCCGGCCCCGCCCCGCGCCCTCCCCGCGCCCTCCCCGCGCCCCTCCTCGTGCCGGCTGCGGCCTCGCGCGACCCGGCGGGGGAGGGTCCGCGGCTGTGGAGCGGGCGAGCGGGCGGGGCGTCCCGCCGCGGGAACCGCGTCTTCTGCTGTCTTTCCTCCTCGCGCGTAGAGCCGCCGCTTCCTAGCAGAGGAGCTGAGGGGCCCCGGTCGGGGCTCTGAGCTTCTGCCGCCGTGTCTCCCGCCCCGCTCCCCCTCCCTCTCGCCGGCCCTCGCCAGCTCTGGACTGGCTTCTGAGACACGGGGGCCGGACGGGTGGTCCGGGGTCGCCACGGGTGGGCCCGGGTCAACGAAGCTGCGGCCCCGCCGGCCGCTGGCACGGCCCGATCTGGGGGCTTGGCCAGGAACGACCCCTCTCCTCCTCTCTCCACTTTGGGCCACTTTGGAAACATTGAAAAAAAAAATGTTAACGCCTTTTTATTCCCCAGACTCCAACCAAACCATCCCCAAATAACAACCCCCTCCCTCCATACTGTGGGAGGGTTTGGAAGTTCAAATGTGGTCTTCTAATTATTTGAATCTGTTTCTGTGTGTGTGGCTTTCGGCGTACCCCCTCCCTTTCCTAAGGATGCTGAAGAGGCAGGAGGCAGGGATTTCGTAAAAGTTGTATTGATAAACACACTTGCACAAGCATATGCTAGGCACACACACAAACTATAAACATTAGCGAAAAACACAATATGGCGTACAGCCTCACTACCTAGCGCGGTAATCCGCTGATCTCTTACTCGGAACCGGTTTGAACATGGTCAGTGGTAGGGTGACCGCTCTCCAGCAACAATCTGAATGGATCGGGAAGAAATTTGGAAGCCTGTGGGTGCAGTACTGTCCTCAGCATAGGCAGCCCAGATTAAGTTCTACATAGTACTTTTGTAGACACTGAAAATGTCTTCAGTCTTTCAGCCACTAAAATACTAAAATGTTGCCAAAGTGGAATTTTCTCTGTGGCCATGTGGGAATTTAGGCTGATAGAATTTTCTGAATATGCAGTTCTTAGGTTTTCAAGTGAAGAATAGTTCTAACGTTATTGCTGCAACTTGTTGCCATTGAAATATTTGAAATACACAAATATTTTGTGAAAAGGGATTTTGAATTCAAGAAACCACAGATTACTTCTTAAATTCATACATGATTTTCTTTTATTCCTGGTCCAGCTCCTTATCTCAAAGACACATTTTTATTCTGTGGGAATTGACTTCACCATCTTGACCTACCCACATAGGACAAAATTTGACTACATTCTGCATTTTTTGCTTTACCTCCTAGAAGTAAAGTTTTGCCTTTACTTCTAGGAAAAGGGGAAATAAGAGACTTTCATGCCCTTGTTCTTTGGCATTCATAATGGGAATGCTTCAGAGTTGACAGGCAGCTCCATGCCACTATCATCTCTTGAATCTCAAGGAAAGGCTTCAGAATTGTGGGAGAATTTCGCTTGTTATTCTGTGTTCTAGCTTTAATTCCCAAGATTGGGGTTGCAATTTCCATCCAACTGTGTTTTGCAGAGCTTTGACTTGAGAACAAACGGTGCTGAAGTAAACAGGTCAGAAAGCCAGTCTTCATGAACTGTGTGAGATCTTAGCTCATTGAGTTAGGCAACTGGACATTTTTGGTTTTGATTTCAGATCTCAAAGACAATGGACTACAGGCTGTTTACAAATGAAGATCAGGTTACAAGCGTACTGCCTGCTAACCCTGCAAAGCAGTATGCCTTTTCATGGCGAACTTCTAATTTTATTAGGCTAAAGAAGTTTAAAAATTCTTTAAAATTTATCCATTTGCTGGAAGATGTCTTGAAATTTACCTCAGGTATGCCAGAACTGAGACCTCAACTATACTAAAAAATGCAGCTTCAGATCATTTGTGTATTGAGCAGATACTGAAAGTCAGTGTGAGGGTGAGCTATAATTGAGAAGAGAAGGTTTTCACCTGAGGGCTGTAATGGGAATGTTTAGGACTGTTAGATGAGATGTCTGTTTCTTCTTTAGGTGGGAAAGGTTTTGAGACTCACACCCAACTTCTCCTTGTGTATAAGAATTTGACTACCTGACATAGGAAGAAAATACAAAGGGAAAACCTTTTTTAAAAAATTTTATTTATTTAGATTTCTTTTTTTTTTTGATTTGTGGCTTTTTCGAGACAGGGCTCATCTGTATCCCCAGCTGGTCCTGGAACGCTCTCTGTAGACAAGGCTGGGCCTTGAACTCACAAAGATCTAGCCTGCCTCTGCTCTCCCAGTGCTTAGAGTGATTAAAGGCGTGAGCCAGTCACGCCCAGCATTTTTTTTTTTCTTTCTTTCTTGGTGTTTTTTGAGACAGGGTCCACTGTAACCCCAGTGGCTGGAATTCACTGTTAGACTGCTGGTCTTGAACTACAAGTGTCGCCTCCGTTCTGCCTCCCGATTGCTGGGATCAAAGTGATGCGCCACTATGCCAGGCTATTTTTTTTTTTCATTTTTGATGTGTAGAGTGTAATGCCTGCATGAGGTAAGGGCAGCTCCATGTCATGGCAATGTCCCATGGAAATAGAGAGAAGGCCTCAGATACCCTAGAAACTGGAGTTGTATGGAGGGGTTGGTTATGCCACTCATGGATGCTGGTAATCAAACTCTGGTCCTCTGCAGGAGTACTCAGTGTTCTTAACTGCTAACTGCTGAGCCGTATCTCCAGCCCTGGAAAGAAATTTTTTAAATGAATTATTATTGTCTCATTCATGCAAATCTTCAGAACACTTTCTAGACAAATTGATCTAGAAAAAAAAGGATAGAATGAATTATCAGGTCATTTTAGAAGAGCAGTAAAAGCTACAACTAAATTCCTGTCAATGATTTGTAATTTATAAGTGAATTTCCAATTATTTCAGATCCCTTCAGAATAAATGGTAAGGAGAGACTTCTTTAAAACATTTGGGGTATGGAAGTAAAGTTTTATTATGTGAAATAATGTTTTTTTCTGAAACGATGGCTGTATCTTCAAATTGTTCAAGGCAGTTCTAGATGCTTTGGGGATATAGCAGTGAACCAAAGGCAATTGATGGTCTTTATGGAATGTAAGTAGTTGTGTCACATACATTTTTATACACTCCCAAATTGGTAAGATATAAGAATATATATATAATAATTAGTTTTCTTTTTTTAGTATTATTTTTATGTTGTACTGCATGTATGATGTAAGTGTCTGCATTAGGTTTGTTGCACCCGCTGTCGGGCAATGCCGCGGAGTCAAAAGAGGGTGTTTTCGGGTTCCCCTGGAACTGGGAGTTATCCTGGAATTGGAGTTACAGATGGTTCTCAGCTGCCAGTGGGGGCTGGGGATCGACCCTGGGGTCCGTGCAAGGCAGTCAAGAGCTCTTAACCACTAGCCATCTCTCCAGCCCCAAGATTAGTTATATTTTTAAATTTAGCCGAAAATCTAGCTCCTTTCACAGCTGGGCATGATGGCATAGGCCTTAATACTTACCACTTGGAGGCAGAGGCAAGACAGATCTCTGTGAGTTCAAGGCAGCTTGGTCCTACAGAGGTGAGTGTTCAAGGAACATCCAGAGCTACGTGGAGACCCTGAAAAAAAAAAAAAAAAAAACAACAACAACAAACCAACCCCCCCAAACAAAAACAAAGTAGTTCCTTTCTTGTTTTACATAATATAATTTAAAAAAAACTTAGAAAAGTTTGAAAGAATGGAAGGTTTTATTAATTGCCAATGATCTGAAAAGGAATAATTTAGTTTATTTAAATAATTTATACTTTGTTATTGCTTTGAAATGTTTTCTGAATATTTCAGTAAATCTTTCACCAGGCAGGGGTTTTATACTCTTCATAATTTTAAGCATGTCTTTGAAATAAATAAAATATTCCTTTATAATAAAAACATCTTGTGTCTTCAAATTACTGTAAAATTCCTATGTCTTAGTTAAGGTTGATTAAAAAATAGGGCATCTGCTAATTTTTGCTTAGGATTTACTATTAAAAAATCAAGTATCTGAATCTTTGCTGTTGTAGATTTATCAAGAGGTTAAAGTTGTAATTAATATGTATATACATATAGGTGACATTAAAGATCTAGAAAAAAGGTCTGCAAATGATTTATAAACTTTTTTTCCACGGACTTCAAAAGCATTAGTTTGGCAGTTCTCTGGTTTTATAGATCATTTGTATTTCAAGAAGAACATCAACAGAAAATTTTATTAGTACTTAAGTCATTTTATTTGTTGCTCAAACTTAACAGAAGGAAACTTGGTACCTGGTTAAATGGATATGTGATTTAATTCTGAGTTTGTGACTTCAGGTAATGAAGTCCTTCCCAAAACCTGGTTCATAGTTCTCACATAACAAGCTCTGATTTTCATTATTTTTTCTCTGTCAGTTAGGAGTCTGACCTTGTTAGCTCAATATAACTTTGGACCTTACAGGATTAGTTTTTTGTTTTTGTTTTTTTTTTTGGTCTTTTCGAGACAGGGTCTCCCTGTAGTCCCAGCTGTCCTGGAACTCACTCTGTAGACCAGGCTGGCCTTGAACTCACAAAGATCCGCCTGCCTCTGCCTCCCAAGTGCTAGGATTAAAGGCGTGCGCCACCACGCCCGGCAGGATTAGTTTTTATTGTACATGATCTTCCCATCCTTTGCTGTTGAGGGTCTGGATCTCCATACCTACCTTAGATCTCAATATTAATAGGTAATCAGCCTTTTCCAAAAAGTGATTGCATTGTATTTAGAACACTTTGTATTGCTTTTGGCTTATTTGTGTATAGTACTGTTTATACAGAAGCTTACATAGGAATGTTAAAAAAAGATATATGGCCAGGCAAGGTAGTGCATGCCTTTGATCCCAGCAATCCAGAGGCAGAGGCAGGCGGATCTCTGTGACATTGATGTCAGCCTGTTTTACATAGTGAGTTCCAGGCCAGCTGGGGCTACAGGGAGACCCTGTCTCAAAAAGACCAACCAACCAAGCATCACAGCAATAGGATGTTAAAGATTACAGTTTTCCTATTTCTAATAAGTGGCGGATTATTTTGTGTGTGTGTGTGTACGTGTGTGTGTGTGTGTGTGTGTGTATGTGTATGTGTATTAGTATGTATTTACATATCAATAGTTTATGAATGAAGACATATTTTAGTACTGGACAAACCTAGTCTTCCTCAGTGGTCCTTGACGTGGAATATTTTCAGTGTTCCCAAGTGATTTTGTTTGACAGACTTTGTTAGTTACCAGAACTTTCTTGTGTCCAACATAGAAACACAAGCTAATTAAATCTTTGTAAATTTTGAGCTAAGATGTTATTTTGGAAGTTATAAAAGTATGATTACCAAGTAGTGCATAGAATGAATGAAAACGGAACTGGAAAGCTCCTGGGGCCTGGATCCCCATAAGCTGGCTGAGTTTTAGAACCAGGTATTGCTAGTACAAGAGAGAAAATCTCGACACATGTTTTCATAGTAATAAAATAAGCCTGACTAATTTATATTAATATTCATATTTGTAAGGTAAGTCTAAGCATGTATACAGTACATTTTAAGTCAAAATTTGGGGTGTTATTGGCTAGACACAGTCATTTCTTTGCCAGAGATACTAGGCTGTGTGAGGGCTAACCATCTGTCAAGTGATAGAGACAAAGAAAGGTTTTAATATACTAGTCTAAAATTTCCACAAACTTGTTTTGAATTGTATTGTCATTTTGTTTTGGCCTTCATATTCTATGTTGAATATGCAGTGGGTCAGTTACCCCACTTTGTTTTATGAACAAACCATTCAAGGTCTAGATAAGGTTATTGTCACAGCTGATGAGATCTAGAGGCAAGATAAAATATGTTTTGATTTTGCTTTCATGTAATGATCAAAAACTCAGAAGTGGGCCGGCCACCCACAAGCAATTATACAAATGGTTTCAAGTGTGCTTATTTTCACCCACCCAGTCTCAATTTTGGGTATCTTAATTTTTTTGCTTTATAGAGTCAAGCTTTATATTTAAGCCCATTCCTGAGCTGTTTGGAATAAAAAAAAGTAGCAATAGGAATCCAGATTGCCTGTTTTAGGTACAATATGGTGTGATGTGAAATTGAAACAGCAGATTGGTGAGAAACTTCAGTTTCAAACAAATATAAACTAGTTTGTTTAGGGAAGTCATACACAAAACAGTAGTCTCTATTGACAGGGCAACACCCCCCCCCCAACTCCATCCCAGGAGTTCTATATCCCAAGGTCACTTTAGGTCTCTGGGCCAGCAGCCTATTTCCAAAATGTCATGTAAGAAGTTTTAATATTGCTGATTATAATGATATACTTAGTATGGCAGGCCAAGGAATTATTTATAGCAGTGCTAATTATATCAATAAAAATAGCAATATTAATACTGAGTGTCAAAATCCATTCTTGACAGTATGAGGTAAACAGAACTATAGTCAAACAAAGCAGCCAGCCTGTCTTTACTGTCAGCTCATGAATATGTACTTCAGGAAAAATATACACACAGTGTAGAATTGAGCATACTGATTTAATCTCTTCAATCACTTTTGATTTTATTTTTTTTTAAAAGAAATGTTCTATTTGATTCCATATAAGACTAAATAAAAGATCTGGATTTTTAATTTTGCAATTCTTGGAATCTGTTATCATGCTTTAAGTTTCTTGAGATTTAATTATTTATATTCAGTGTTTTACAAATAATCAAAAATACATTTTAGGTGTACTTTCATTTTTGGAGTACAGATTACCATTGCAAGAGAAGCTTGAAGGGCTCTAATTTAAAAAACAACAGAACTTGCTATATAGTGTATTTATATTCTTTCCCTCCTCTCCCTCTTTCCCTTTCTATCCCCCTCTTCCTCTCTCCTTCTCTCTCTTCCTTCTCTCCCTCTTCCTCTCTGTTTCCCTTTCCTTGTTTCCCTCTCCCCTACTTCTTTTTTCCATCTCCTCTCTCTCTCTCTCTCTCTCTCTCTCTCTTTTTTTTTTTTTTTTTTTTTTTTTTTTT
>VZQC01004135.1:0-19498 GCA_009823505.1 Rhizomys pruinosus | reverse complement strand
TTTTTTTTGTCTTTTCGAGACAGGGTCTCCCTATAGCCCCAGCTGGCCTGGAACTCACTCTGTGGACCAGGCTGGCCTTGAACTCACAGAGATCCACCTGCCTCTGCCTCCCAAGTGCTAGGATTAAAGGCGTGGGCCACCATGCCCAGCCCCATCTCCTCTCTTGATCAGTATTATCTCTGGCTTTCTTTAGACATCAAAGATGCCCTTTTCTTTGGTTTCTATGTAAGGAAAAGTATATATGTATATTAGTTTTCATTACTTTTAGTCAGTGTTTACAGTTTTATGGTCTTTTAAATTTATTTTTGTTATGGCAGATAATTAAGTAAAATTCATTAAATCCAGATGTTTTTAACTTAAAATAACATCTTAATAACATCTTCATATATTAGATTTAATTCTTTTACTTTATTGCACCTTGTCCAAATTCTTGGGTGTAGAGTTACTAGAGGCTGTTCTTTGTTTAGGGCTGCTACTGACTAGTTGTATGAACGTGGCCTTGGGCTGTCATCTGTAATGTGTTTAGTGATGATTACTTTTAAACACAGCATAAGTTACTTTACTTGTATTCTTTTATCACTAGTAAGAATAAATGTAATAGTTTCATCAACTCAGCCTACAATTTATAAGCTTGGGGCTAGAGAGATGTCTTAGTGGTTAAGAGCACTGGCTGTTGTTGCAGAAGACCCAGGTTTGAATCCCAGCACCCACATGGAGGCTAACAACCATCTGCAACTCCAGTTCCAGAGGATCCAATGTCCTCTTCTGTCCTCTGCGGTGTTGCACAACATGGGTGCACTTACACACATGCAGGCACTCATACACATAAAACAGAGGAAAAAATTAAAAAATAATTTATAAGCCTGATTCTTTGCATTTAACATGAAATTCCTTGATTGGGGAAAGCTAATAATAATGGAATCAGTTAGATTGCATTTTCTAATTATATAGAATATATGTATAGATTTCTAGACATGTATCTTTAAAGAAGAAAGGTGAATTCGGCAGTATATCTCTTCTCTAAGCTGAATACTTTGAGTGCAGGCTCTCTCTCCATGCAGATCTTAGGAAACTGGTAATTTTTAGCTGTGGCATTGATTTTTGATCCTGCATTCATAGCCATTCAGGAATACACTTATATAAGAGGGATGATGATATAGACCAAGAAATTTAATTATTTTGGTGTAGAATAGTGGAAAGAATCTGTGTTAGAAAAGAATTTGAAAATAGTGCCTTGTTTTATACAGAACCAAATAAGGGCATGTGATTTATATGAAAAGAATTGATGGTTCAGTGTTAAAGGTAACCTTAGGGTTTTCATTAAAAATTTCGGTCAGAGCTAAGTATGGTGTCTCATGCCTTAGATCCCAGTACTAGGGAAGAAGAGGCAGGTGGATCGCTATGAGTTTAAGGCCAGCCTGATCTACATAGTGAGCTCCAGAACAACTGGGGCTACAGGAAGACTCCGTCTCAAAAAGACCAAAAACAAAAACAAAACCCAAAACCAAAAATTCAGTTTCTTTTAATTGACTCACATTCCTTTTGCTGTTAGAAATGGTTATGAGCGCTCAAAGCTATTAAATGCCACCTTTTTCACAAATGCAAACAGTAAATGCAGAAATTTATACACTTTTGATTCCTCCCCTTTTCCTACACCTACCTTCAGCTTCAGATGTTCCTAGTACTGATCATGTAACTCTCTCACAGAGAGATAAACAAAAAGTTTTCCAATATATTAGGTAATGCTAAGCTATTCTAGCCTTCCAATTCTAGTTAAGAAGTTTCAAGAAAAATTTTGTATCTTCCATTGGGCACAAAAACTGGTGTGTTTCAATTTATGCAAATGATGGAAAAGCTACTCTAAATGTGTTTAAGGAAAATATTTGGGAATGTTGACTGAAATTCAGCACATACATTGAGTAATTACTATAGATGTTTTCTAAAGATACTTGTGCCAAAAAGACTAGCAGAATTTTTAGTAGGAAGCAAGATGAAAAGAAAATGAAATTCTTTATTCTGGTACTAAATGATGTTAATAAAAACAGCTATCATAACAGTAGTACACATTTATTGAGCACTTACTTTGAATTAGGCCTTAGTTAACTGCATTTTTTAAAGTTAATTCCACAATTCTGTGGAACAGGTAACTTTATTATCCCATTCTTTTTTTTTTTATGTTTTTTATTGAGGTTTTGTGCAATTCATACCATATTTCTCAGTCCAGTTTTACACTCATTCCCCTTTCCATGCCCCCCCACCCCACCTGAGTCCATGCATTTTGCCATACATGTCTTGCATCTTTTTTTTCAGTCTATGCAGAGGTTTATTGTTTTGGGCTGACATTTACTGTTTCAGTTTTTTGACCCAGTCCTTTTGTTGTTGTTCCCTCCAATTTGTATTGTTACAAAATATGCATATATACTTTTTGCATGTATACCAAAATTATGACATCTGAAAGTAAACTGTATGTTAATTCCAAAACATGTTTAGGAATTCACATTTTCCCCCTTTAATTTTATATTACTGTTAAGTATGCATGCATACCCTCCCCCCATATACCCCTATATATATCCCATTCTTAACAATAAACTAAGGCTCAGAAAGGGAACTGATAATATTCAAAGTCACATAGCTAGTATATAACAGATGGGATTTCAAATTCAAACCCAACTGTAATGAACCTAAGCTGTTAATCAGCACTCCTCTATTCTGGGACCATTTTAACTCTGAGCTTGCCCAAATTAGTACTGGTAATTATATTTTAAGAAAAGCAAGGTTTGTGGAAGGTTCTAGAGAAGGGCACAAGGTGCAAGACTTGCAAGTAGGAGAAATGGTTGCTATGGTAGACTCTAGTTTTAAATTTTAACTTCAGATATACAAATTTTGAGAAGCAATTCATACTGTGGTTTAAAAGCAAATGAATTGAGTAGGTGCTGTCTGATTTGGTTCTGTGGATTACTGTGAAGTGATAACATGTTAAAGCAGGCTGCAGAAATCACCAGTAGAATCAAGCCAAAGTGAAGGTTCAAAACTGGGAATACTGGGAAGGCAGGGGTCCAAAAGGACTAAATCAAACCAAATTGAGTAACCAAGAACCAGGAATCATACATAAGACTGAGGCAGTACAGAAACAACACATTTAATTTGGTAGATCCTACTGATTTCTAAAGGTCTCAGTATATAACCCTGGCTCAGTGTGGAGACCAGGCTGGCTTTGAACTCACAAAGATCTGTATTTAAATTATATCATCTTTATAGTGAAAGTGTAATGAATTATTGAACCATTACTTATGCAACTTTATTTTTCCTTAGGAGGACATTTCAGATGCTTATCTAGATTCTGATTTTTATTACATTAGGAAATACAAAAAAAAAATTAAAAAAAAGGAAATACAGTATAATTTTGTATGCTTCATATAGTTATATCACTAGGAATATATTGTACATTATGAACAGTGATTCAGTTCCTGCATGGCAGCCTTTCTTTTCAGGTTTATTGTGAACGTATCCTTATATTTGCTTTTTTGAGATGCTGTGGTACCTAGTTTTCCTAATGACTATGCGGTCTGAATTTCACTATCCTTTATATATCTGACTCTCAGAGAAGTACCTTGAAAACTCAGGCTCAGAAAAAAAATTTCTTGTTCTGGAAAGGGGTTAAGAACAAAGTATTACTATGTTGGGGAGGTAAGTCTTTTGAGCTGAAAATCAGTATAGAAAAAATGAACAGGATTCTAGGCCCTTCTCATTCAGATATTCAATGTTATAGTTTCAATGTTCATTAAAAAAGTAAAGCAAAGCATATAAGGACCCAAAATAAGTGTAATTATTTTAAAATTCTGTTATGTATCTTGCTGTCCATCATAATACATACATATATATGATGAGTATTATTATGCAAAAATAGATAACTCTGGTATGAAGTGATTTTGATTTAACTTGGTGTTTCAACTGCAGTTGAACTCCTGACTCCAATTCTTTGAGATTTATCACTTAGAAAAGGTAAAATTTAGAATTATACCACACCTTTAAAAAATTATTATTATTATTATTATTATTATTATTATTATTATTATGTGTGCGAGTGTACTGTCTGCATGTAGGTTGGTGCACCGTGTAGTGCAGTGCTGTGGAGGTCAGAAGAGGGTGTCGGATTCCCCTGGAACTGAAGTTAAAGATGGTTCTTAGCTGCCATGTGGGTGCTGGGAATCAAACCCGGGTCCTCTGCAAGAGCAGTTGGTGCTCTTAACCACTGAGCCATCTCTCTAGTCCCTATACCACACCTTTTAAAGACAGATGATGTGCTTTATTTATCTTGCTGTCCGTGGTGCTAGTGTAGTACTTGGCACACAGGAAGAACTCAGTAAATGTTGGTCAGTATATTTTATATCTGAAAAATTCTTAGAATAGATGTCAGTTTTTTGTAATTTTCAACTATTCTGTTTCAAATTTAGTATTGTGAAAATTTTTATTACCTATGTAAATGTTTCCATACTTTTCTATGACACAAACATCTTTACTACACATTCTTATGATCCTTTGTCCTTTTAGATAGTTATGAAATTTTATCATGGCAGAAGTTCCAATAAAATTATATTTGCCATGATTCATAAAAGAAAGATATCAGATATTTCCCATCAATAGTCAAGCAAATCTCCTATCATCAATTCAGGATATTGTGTTGAATAGAGTACATAGAGTTACATTACCTACTGATTCAAGTATTAAACCCATATTTCATATCCTATATGATTCCTATGTAGATAGTAGGACAAATAAACCATAGTACCTTTTGTACATTATAGATTGCAGTTTAGGTTTTGAGCATTTCATGGGACCTTTTAAAATCTTAGTCAAAGAATGGTCATAAAATTTCATATCATTAAAATATTTTTAACTAAGTTAATCTTATCTGAGTTATCTAGAAATCTGCCCAGGTAAGCACTTTAATAGTATGACAATATCCATACTCTTTCAGAAAGCAAAGGACACACTGGAGTGTAAACAATACGGAAGGTAATGCAATGTAAGCCATGTAGGGCCTGCCTTAATTTACATATAATAACTGGCATACTTTTTCACATTTGTAAGACTTGGTCATACATTTGGGAAACTTATCTGATTGGCCAAAGTTATAATTTGTTTTTCTACTAATTGAAACTATAGCAAATTAATTTGTGTTCTAAACAAAAGATAATTGTGTCCTAGAATAATTAAAACACGATTCCATTAAAGCTTATACAGAATGAGAACTGTTTTTAAGTGCATATGGTAAATATACTGTTATTTCTCTTATTTTTTGAGAATTTCATTCATGAGTGTAGTATTTGTATTATTTCCACCTTTCTAATCCTCTTGCAATTCCTTCCAAGCCCTCCTCACTCATAATTTCTTGTCTTATTATGCATTATATTATATATATACATATATATCTATATATCATCTATCTATCTATCTATCTATCTATCTATCTATCTATCTATCTATCTATCTATATGCATGGAGTCCAGTTAGTGGTACTGGTGTATACATGAGTTTAGATCTTTCCACATGGTATTAGATAACCTCTCAGGGAACTAGTCCCTTGAGAAAACCAATTCTTCCCTCAGCATTCATTGATTACCTATAGCTTTTCTTATTTATTTATTTATTTATTTATTTATTTATTTATTTATTTTTGGATCTTTTTGAGACAGGGTCTCCCTGTAACTCCAGCTGGCCTGGCACTCACTCTGTAGACAAGGCTGGCCTTGAACTCACAGAGATCTGCCTGCCTGCAGAGTGCTGGGATTAAAGGTGTGCAAAACCATGCCCAGCCATTACATAAAGCTTTTCATCTTGAAGTAGGACCCCATAAAATTTCCCAGTCCACATTGGCATGTGAACTGGTTTTGTCATTATGCAGCTCTTTTTTTAAAATTTTATTTTTTATGTGTATGAGTGTACTATCTGCATGTAGGTTGGTGCACCCATGTCGTGCAATGCCTCGGAGGTCAGAAGAGGGCATCAGATTCCCCTGGAACTGGAGTTAAAGATGGTTCTTAACTGCCATGTGGGTGCTGGGAATCGAACTGGGGTCCTCTGCAAGAGCAGTTAGTGCTCTTAACCTCTGAGCCATCTCTCCAGCCCCTATGCAGCTCTTGTTAGACTACCATACAGTGGAGATTTCATGGGTTCAGTTTCCCTATCGTGTAGAATGTATTCTTTAGCAGCAGGTGTCTTGTGCCAGTGGCTCTTACAATCTTTCCACACCCTCTTCCATGATGTTCCTTGAGCCTTAGGTACAGAGATTGCATTGTAGATGTGTCACTTAGGGCTGGACACCTAACAGTCACTTATTCCCTGTATTTTGACCAGTTGTAGAATTTTGTAATTGTCTTCGTTACAAAAGAATCATTGTTGAGGAATTCTGAGAGCTATATTCTCTGTGAATATAAAGATACATATTTAGGATATAGTTAAGAAATGATATTGTTGGTCAGGGTAGTTGAAGAGAGTCTGAAAATAATATAGGCTATTGTCACAGCCCTTGATTGCCTCCCAGAACTTGAAGGTCAGACCTTATTGCCGAAGACACACCATATTCAGTTAAAGGACTTCGAGCTGGACCTGAGATGGACCTGACTTGGAAGCTTCCTCCTGGAAGACTAGCTGTCAGAGTATCAGAAGGTTCTGTAGAAACTGCCAGGAGAGAAAAAAATGAAACAACAACGACAAGCTCAGCAAATTATCTCTATTGGTGCAGTAGTAGATTTTTTTCTTGCAGGTAATCAACAGTTATCTAATTGGACTTATGGTCCACTCAATAGAAGGGAGTCCATGCATGGTACTGTAAACATAGCCAAGTCTACATGGTTAGAGAGGCCACAGATCCTGGAGCAAAACCTACTTTCTTAGACCAATGTAATTTTTTTTTAAATTTTATTTCCGTATGTGCATGAATGTACTGTCTGCATGCAAGTCTGTGCACCTGTGACGTGCAACGCCGCGGAGGTCAGAAGAGGGTCTCGGACTCCCCTGGAACTGGAGCTCTCCTGGAACCGGAGTTTCAGACGGCTCTCGGCCGCCATGTGGGTGCTGGGGATCGAACCCGGGTCCTCTGCAAGAGCGGTCGGCACTCCCAACCGCTAGGCCATCTCTCCAGCCCAACCAATGTAATTTCTTACACTGTTATTTTTATATGCTATATTTGAGATTATACTTTCTGAGAAAACTATCAATTTGGGGATTACAACAATGTTTAAACATACTTCAGACATGTATACTGCGTCGCACCCTTAGACTTTGTCCAACCTGAGGATTCTCTTAAAACAAGTTGACCTGTACGTAGTTACTTCCTTTTCACTTCCAGTTCTAGATGCTTTCCTTGCTGAATGAAATGGCTGCTGAGACTGCCAACAACTGACATGGTACTTTGGGCAGAGTGACATTGCTCTGAAAAATTTCTGCCTTCAAGCAATTAAGGGAAAAGTGTTGAGGGTAAATACCAGAAAGCAGGAAGAAGTTACCCTGTGAATTCCTGTGAGAGAAGATCGGTGTTTAGTTATGTGAAGTATCCAGGTCTCCTGAACTAGCTAAAAAGCCAACAGAATCAAGGAAAGGACACAAGAGATTGTTCTTCACATTCCTTGGCCTGGAGCTGACAGAATGCCTGCTTTTCAGCACCTGTGACATTTCTGCCTCTTAGGGTATTCCACTAGAGCTGAGGACCAGTGAGAGAACAATAAAAACTTACTGTTTGTGGAACCCAGTTAGAAGTAAAAGAGGATTGTCAGGGAAGAAAATCAGTGCATGTGTCAGATGACTTCTGACCATTGGCAAAAATAAATGGAAACTGAATTTTGGGAGAAAAAGGAGCACTGAAAGGAAAGCCAAGCAAAGAATTTTATATACTAAGAAATATTTCAGTTGAACAAGTCAGTTAATGAATTGAAGAACAGTACCATTGTTGAAGTGTAAATTATGACTAAAAGGAATATAGAGAACAGAGGTGGAATATGAAAATCTAAAATAATGATGGTGGGATTTGGAGGCTATAGAATTAAAAAAGTCAATAATGGAAATTACAAGAGGAGAGATTGACATAAAGAGAGACATAAGTACCAAAATGAAGATACTGAAGATGAAAATAGTGACTAATGATGAGCATTTGTGTATAATTGTGTTTAAGCATATATAGTTTCACCTTATGCAGAAAGATTGGTGGCCAACAATGTGTACTATGATAGGTATGTCAAGCTCTTGAAATAAAAGAACCATATGTCCATAAGGAAATTAAAAATCTCCTAAACTATCTTGTCAAAACTTAGGAGCTTTAGGGGCTAGAAGTAAAAGGAAGATAGTGAGGTGGGATAATGAGAAAGGAGGAAAAAGAAAAGGAATATCTAAATGTATGTATCAATCCACAAAAGTAGAAGACAGTACAAGCAAAGGTCCCATAAAACTTTGATATTAACAAGAAAGAATACAGGACGTGGGAGTGAGGAAATAAGGATATAAAAGAAGCACTTGGGAGGCAGAGGCAGGCGGATCTTTGTGAGTTCAAGGCCAGCCTGGTCTACAGAGTGAGTTCCAGGATAGCTGAGGCTACAGGGAGACCCTGTCTCAAAAAGACAAAAAAAATAAAATAAAATAAAAGAAGAAATTCAAATAATCAGTTATTACATTTAATATAGATGGACAAACTACATACATTATATGATAAATATCAAAATTCACATTAAAAATAAGTTAACTCAGTCCCATCTATTCTCTGCTCCCTTAAACCTTTACACATATTTTGGCTTATTTGAAGACCAGGAAGTTGATAAATCCTGAGGCTGGCTGTGGAAAGATGGTAGCTTGTTTAGGACAGTCGCCAGGGATGGCAGAGAGTGAGGATGGAGCAGGTGTATGATACTTGAGGTATTCAATTGGAATACTGAATTCTAGCAATTTATCTTGAGTCCAGGTTTTTATCATTTATTTAAACTGTATCCCTAATGTTAATCTAGTACATAATTTTAATCTAAAGGTAACCTACTCAATTGGATACTATGTTTGAATGGTTATTATATATATTTTAGCTCTTTATTATCCCTACATGCCAAACAGTGTTGAGATGGTTGACATTTTAGCTCATTTTTGTCTGTAAAACTCTCTAGGTAGTTTTATTAGATCAGTTTTACAGCTGAGGAAGCAGGCTCAAAGTAGGTAAATCACATGGGTGCCTGTTTGTGGAGAAGATGGTATATTCTTAGCCTGTAGTGCTAAGCAGTATTGCCTTCTGAAGTTCTCAATTATCCTTCAGCAGAACTAACTTTATGTGAGAGCTTCTGACCTCAGCTTTCCCTCCACGCTGTCCAAGTACCAGATATTCTTATTCAGAAGAAGCAAAATACACATCAACATCAATGCCTGTTTTGAAAGACAGAGAAAAGAAAAAGATACCATTGGATAGATCTGTAAATTGCCCTGGAAGTGAAGGGGTCGTTGGATGGTTACTGTACATGTGACATCTGTCAGCTCCCAGTAGATATTTAGCAGTAGCTGGTGGAACTTCTCAGTCATTTTCCTTTTCTCCTCTCAGGTGTCCAGAGTATTTACAATGATACATTTGTCAGAGAACTGAAAAGTATTCTACTTAATGTTTTTTATAAAGTAACACTCTTTGACAGTTTAATCTGCCTCCGTTCTTAGTCCTTTTGTATTTCTAAATTGCTTGCCTCTTTTGTTTCCTATTTGCTATGTCAATTTTGATCTTAAAATAAATTATACGATCAGATAGGTAAATATTGTTTTATTAATAAGTCATGTATTAGAACATCTGTTACTAATCTTCTGTTAAAGATTCTAATTGTTAAATTTTGTGTAGGGCATATATAAGGAGAAAGAAGTTTCTTTTTCCTCCTTAAAAGTGGTTGTGAAAATAGGTGCCCACGAATATATAAAGAGATGACATCAAAGAGCTGATAAATAATGATTGTTCAAGTATGTCTCCTTTTGCTAGTCAGTTGTGTTGGGGTCAGGGTGGAAATTGGAGAAATAGAGGAAGGAAGTAACCTGGCATATGAAGTCCTAGAAGAGGAATTATGGTACCATGACACACAGAACTACCCTATAATGCACAACATTTTCAGTGGAACAAGGATAGTGAGGATTTTAGAGAAAAATCATGCATATTTTCAGTGATTGGAGTATCAAGATAAATTACTAGATACTGGCCTTTTTGATTGATACATACTTGCCTCAAGAATAGGTAAGTGTTTGGAATTGGAAACCCGAGAAGGCAGAACTTGGAGGGGTGAGTGTAGTTGATAAATGATCTAGCTACTTGAATATTGCCCTGAGGCAAGGTGAAGGTGAGGAGGAGATGAAATACTTAATTGAAAAAATTAAAAATATATTAATAAAAGTACAGAAATGTTTGATATAGAAGTGTGTTAATCAAGATATTAGCTGTTTTAGGAATGTGTAGTCAGAGGATGAATAATGTCAACATGCAGAATTTTTTGAAACAGGGTCTTACTATGTAGCCCTGGCTACCTTGAACTCACTATATAGACCAGGCTGGCTTTGAACTCTGCCTCCTGAGTGCTGGGATTTTAAGTGTCTGCTCCGTAAGTCTTAATGAACAGTACTCATCAGAGAAGCAGGAGCTTAGAGTTTATGGAGGAGCAGAACAAATAAAGGCATTGTAGGATGGTAATATCTTTAGGCTGAATTAAAATTTATGGAGAACCAATGATCCAATAAATATAGGATGCATAGAATATTAATTCTTGTATATGAAATATAAGAAGGAATAACTTTGAAGAAGGTTTCTTTCCTTTTTTTTTTGTAAAAAATGTGAGCACAAGCCCGGGCGTGCGCACTCGCTTAATCCTAGCACTTGGGAGGCAAGGCAAGCAGATCTTGGTGGTTTCAAAGGCCAGACTCTGAGTTCTACAGAATTGCTTCTAGTTCCAGGACAGCTGGGGTACAAGGGAGACCCTGTCTCAAAAAGACCAAAAAAAAAAAAAAAAGAATTGTGAGCACAAGACTTGTGAGCATGAGACTTGTGAACATTTTGCTGAAGAAAGAGGAGAGAATTAATCTCTATCCATTATATTTGGAATCAAAAGTTACTAAGGGTCCAAAAAAGAGAAAAAAGATTTTTTTTTTTTTTTTTTTTTTTTTTTTTTTTTTTTTTTTTTAGAGGTGTTTTTTTTTTTTTTTTTTTTTTTACTTCTCTGCTCCATTACGAGTTCACCTCTCTCGTCTTGACCCACCGATTTTTACCCCATTTCTTTTGTGATGAAAATTGAGATAGCTCATTTTTCACATTTTTTTTCCAATCTATGTTTTAGATAAACTTGTATTTGCTACATAATCAATTCTAATTGTTTCTGTTTTCACCATTTAGCCTAGAAATGAAATTCTAAAATCAAAAGAATGCTTCAAGGTCCAGAAATATGTAGTTTTATAACTATTATTTTTATTTTTATATTTTTAAGTTAAAAAACTGTTTTATTAGGGAGATGAAGGTCACATATAATCTTTAACAGATAAATTACAGAAAGACCAGAAATATCTTCTTCTTTCAAGGCTTGCTGGAACTCCATTGACATACAGTTCATTCTTTCCCCAGACCTCATCTCAGTCTGGAGTCGAATCATAATATGGCTTAATTTTCCTGTTCAAGATCAGGAATCAGGACTATCATCCCTTGTGTCACTCAGGTTAGTCACTAGATCTTTGAGCCAACAAGCATGGTCCTGGCAAACCTAAGAAAAAGAGTAAAGTGTTGAGGGAAAGGGCTGGCATAGGACTGTATCCCCTAACACTGCTGTGCTGTGGGGATAACTATTATTTTTAAAAAGACAATTGAGGGCTGGAGAGATGGCCTAGTGGTTCAGAGCGCTGAATGCTCTTGCAGAGGACCCAGGTTCAATCCCCAGCACCCACATGGCAGTTGAAAACCGTCTTTAGCTCCAGTTCCGGGGGAATCTGACACCCTCTTCTGACCTCCACAGCATTGCATGACACAGGTGCACAAACCTACATGCAGATAGTTCATTCATACACATAAAAATAATAAAGACAATTGAACTTGATACTAATTATTTTATATTCTAATTTAAAATTTCAGTACATAGAAAGGGGGAATTTTTTTTTTTTTGGTCTTTTCGAGACAGGGTCTCCCTGTAGCCTCAGTTGTCCTGGAATTCACTCTGTAGACCAGGCTGACCTTGAACTCACGAAGATCCACCTGCCTCTGCCTCCAAAGTGCTAGAATTAAAGGCGTGTGCCACCATGCCTGGCCAGGAATCTTTCTTAAATACATAAAAACAGAATACATGGGACATAAAATAAACCAAGATTTGGAGATACTGAGATATGTGTATGTATATGTAAATGTGTATATATGTATGTGTGTATATATATATATATATATATATATATATATATAGTTTCAACTATTCTTCATATATGTACTTAATTTGGAAGATTAGTGGTTATGTAAATTTCAATTTTGTGTAACTAATCTTTATATTCTTTTAAAAATGTCAATTTTTATTTTTCTGAGACATTTATGCTATGTTGCACCCAGTAAATTCTTAGATTCTAGAACCAGTAGAGATAATAATTTGAACATATTTTTATATTACATTATAATGATATTTATTATTTATTTAATAACCTATTTTTAATTTTTTATGGATGTTTTGCTTGCATTGTGTAAGTGAATCATGTGTATACAGTGCTTGGGGACCCCAGAAGAAGATGTTGGATCACCTGACAGTTGTTAGCTGCCATGTGTGTTCTGGAAACCAAACTTGGGTCCTCTGGAAGAGCAGTCAGTACTCTTAACTGCTGAGCCATTTCTCCAGCTCCTGTTTTTTATATTTAGATATCATTGTGTATAAGTTCTAGCCAGTTCTAATTAATTTGTGTTTATGATGTATGTGTGTATATTGGTCCATGTATGCAATTACAGGACAACTTGTAGGAGTTGGTTCTCTTTCTACCATTTGGGTTACAGGGATCAAACTAACTCATCAGGTTTAGTGCCAAACTTCTTTACCTGCAGAGCCATTTTTGGCCCCTTAGGACTTACTTTGTAGCGCAGGATGGTCTTGAATTCCTGATCCTTCTGTTTCCACCTCTCAAGTGCTGGGATGACAGGTGTGAGGCACCATACCTGGCTCACATATACATTTAATGATTTTGTAAAGAATTTTAAGCTGTTATCTGATATACTACTATAAATTATTGATATACTTAGTAATTAGAAGAAATCCATAATATAATAATATTTGAGAATTTCTGCTTCAGGAAGAAAAAGAAGGATTATTATTTAATGACTTTTGCTATGGATTAACCATTTTATGTTTATTCTCATTTAATACTTTTATACCATATTTGCTTAAGAGGAAACAAAATTCAGAGAAAACGGTAACTCAATAAGTAGTAAATGTGGATGCTTGATTCATATTAGCCTTGTTTGACTTAATGTCCATTTTGATTTTGCAAATTTACTCTGCTTCCCATGTAACTGAAGGTAGAGTTTATGTCTCTGAATAATTAAGAATAAGTTGAAAATCTATACTTTCAGGTTTTTAATAAGATACAATTATGCCTTAAATTAATATTTATTCCCTTAAATTTTTCCAACCATTTCATGTTGTTAAGCCAACCTTTTCCTTATAAAAGGGATAGAAGTTTCCTAGGAAAACAAAATACCAGATTGGATGACATAAATAAATATTATATATCACAAGCTAATTTTCCTCTACCTCATGTTTCTTATCTGAAAGAAAAAGTTATGAAGTACATTATTGGTTTTTTTTTTAATTTTTAAAATTTTATTTATTTCTGTATGTGTATGAATGTACTGTCTGCATGCAGGTTTGTGCGCCTGTGTAGTGCAATGTCGCAGAGGTCAGAAGAGGGTGTCGGATTCCCCTGGAACTGGAGTTCTCCTGGAATTGGAGTTTCGGACGGTTCTCAGCCGCCATGTGGGTGCTGGGGATCGAACCCGGGTCCTCTGTAAGAGTGGACGGCGCTCTTAACCGCTAGGCCATCTCTCCAGCCCCAAAAGTAATATAATTCTTAAAGTTAAAATTCTTAATTTTAGTGAAGCAGATGATAGATTTCTCAGTATGTTTAATTTTATTCTTGAGAATGGACAATCAATTAAATGTAAATTCCCTACGTTGCTCACAAAATATTCTAGTAGAAATAGTCCTGAGTAAAGTCATGTTATAAGTGGTAGAAATAATCAAGGGAAATTTCATCTCAAAAACTCTGGAGATATAATGAAATACACTGAAAATAATGACATGTTTTAAATGTTTGTGTAGTTAACTCCTTACTCCTATCAGTAATAATCAAGTTGTGGGTATTTTTATAGTTAATAAACAGCAAGTTATATAGTGGCACCCTATGTAGATGTATCTAACATTTTAAAAATTATTGAGCATGCTGTGCATTCAAACATAGTGCTGTACTTTATTTAGTACTTTTGTACTATTTGTACTTGGATCATGACAATATGGCCTTGCATCTAGGACCTTGAAGTTTTGTGAAAGAGGTAGGCATGTAAAAAAAATTCCATTTTCCCTAAAACAAATTAAAAAAACCTTTTTTGCAATTCTATTTCCTGGGAAACAACACTAATATTTATCATATAACACTAATATTTATCAAGTGCCAATTAGAGATAGACACTGTCCTCAAGACAGAGTCTTGTGAGCTGCTCTCCCACCTGTGCAGGGAGTTTTCCTGGCTTGATCTTATGTGGGTCTTATGCAGGTAACCACAGCTGCTGTGAGTAAATGTGTCAATTAGCCTTTTAAAATTTAATGGTAAAACCCAGCTCTTTAAAAAAGTAAGAGCAAACGTGGCAGAAATAATGTGTAGAAAGTAATATGGCAACAAACTATCAGATTTTGTCAGAAATTGATGTTAGAAGAATCATAGAATATTTTTAGAAAATTTGAGAAACAAGTCTTTTTAAAATTATGCAGTATTGGGGCTGGAGAGATGGCTCAGCAGTTAAGAGCACTGACTGCTATTGCAGAGGACCCAGGTTCTATTCCCAGCACCCACATGGCGGCTAAGAATTGTCTTTAACTCCAGTTCCAGGGGAATCCAATGCCCTCTTCTGACCTCCACAGTATTGCACAACATGGGTGCACCAACCTACATGCAGACAGTACACTCATACACATAAAAAATAATAATAATAATTTAAAAAATTAGTATGAAAAGTTTACTGAATAGTTAAATGAAATTGCCAGTATTTCTCACATTTCAGCCAATGGTATTTGTAAGGTTTAATTTCACTAAGAATAAGAACTATGTTTTTTTTTCCCCTCAAACAACTAAAGTGCCTACTGGAGAAGATAACTGCTAAACAGAAAAATATTCCTCATAAAACAATGCTTTATATTAACTATGATTTGTTTAATTGGACTAGGAAAAAAATGTATCTGAGTTAGATTATAGAACTACATCTGAAGTTCATTCATCATTTATAAACTATTTTTGCAAAGACATTGGAATCAAAAGTACATAAAGTGCTATAGGATGTCATTAACATAGTTAATTTATTTTTAAAAATGAAGAACCAGGTGTGGTGGCTCATGCCTTTAATCCTAGTACTCGTGAGGCAGAGGCAGACTATCTCTAAGATCAAGGCCATCTTGGGCTACATAGTGAGTTCCAGGACAGCTGGGGCTACAGGGAGACCCTATCTCAAAAAAACTAAAAAAACAAAAAAGTTAAATCTTTAAAATTAGGTGAAATACATTACCAAATATGGAAGTGTCATAGTATATTAAGAGTTATAAAACTTTATGATACGATGGAGAATGTCCATAAATTTCATTTGCCCAACTTCAGATACACTAATGATTCAGTGGCAGAATATTGAGAAACAATATTAAACTTAAAGACATTATATATTTTTCTTTTGCAGCATGAAAATTTTTTTGAGATTGACCATGCTGTCCTTCTCTGGCATATATTTTAGGAAGAAATATATTTGATCTACTTTTTACAAGAAATGGTACTAATAACAAGAAAGAAAGTAATTTCAAATGAAAGACCCATGGCATATAGAGAGCATTTCATATAGAATATTATTATGAGATATTGTTGCAAGTCAGCAAAATTTTTAAAACGTTTTTGTCTGTAATAAAAACTATACAAAATATCTGCTTATTTAATAAACTTGGAACATAATTTTATGTTTTAAAGTCTTGCAAACATGGGGCTGGAGAGATGGCTCAGCGGTTAAGAGTGCTGACTGCTCTTGAAGAGGATCTGGGTTCGATTCCCAGCACCCACATGGCAGCTAAGAATGGTCTTTAAGCCAGGTGTGGTGGCACATGCCCTTAATCCTAGCACTCATGAGGCAGAGGCAGGTGGATCTCTGCGAGTTCAAGGCGGCCAGGGCTGGCCTACAAAGTACAAGTTCCAGGCCAGCTGGGGCTGTAGGGAGACCCTGGTCTCAAAAAGGTCCAAAAAAAAGAAAAAAAAAAAAAACAAAAAATTTTTTTTCCCTTTTCACGTTTAATTTTTTTTTTTAAATTCGTGACACCAGAATAAAGAAAAACAAGAAAAAAAAAAAATCAAATATTCAATAAGCTTGGAATTGTGGCTCATATCTTTAAGTTGCAGGAGTCTCCGTGGAGGCAAAGGCGAGGATGGGTTCCCAAGGCTAGCCTGTCTTACACAGAGCAAGTTCCGGCCATCTGGGGGCCTGTATAGGGAGACCTTGTCTCAAAAAACCAAATGAAACAAAACGAAACCAAACAAAGAACCTGTGATGTACAACTCTTAGTTTTTAGTACTCATGACATCAGGGACGGTAGAAATTTACTAGCTATATTTCAACAAGTATTTTGCTTTTGTAATATTTATATAATTTTTTTTATTTTATTTATGTTTGTGTAATTGTATGTTTCGTCCATTTAGGTTTGTTCGAAGCCCCTGTTTAGGCAATGCCGTGGAGGTCAGAAGAGGGTGACGGTTCCCGAACTGGAGTAACGGAGTTCTCCTTGAATTGGGAGAGTTAAAGCAGGTTCTCAGCCACCATGTGGGTGGCTGGGGATCGAAACCTGGGTCCTCTGTAAGAGCAGTCGGTGCTACTTACCGCTAGGCCATCTCTCACAGCCAATTATATATATATATATATAATATTTTTTTTTTTACTTTATTTATTTTTTTGTATGTGTATGAATGTACGTTTTACATGTAGGTCTGTGCAACCGTGTCATGCAATGCCACAGAGGGTCAGAACGGGTGTTTGACTTCCCCTGGAACTTGGAGTTAAAGACGGTCCCAGCCACCATGTGGGGTCGGGGATCGAAAACCCGGGTCCTCTGAAGAGTGGAGTGGTAAGCACTCTTAACTCCTAGGCCATCTCTCCAGCCCCTCAACAAGATATTTTCTGTAATTGGTGGCTGTGCTTGCAAACTGAGTGCTGTGATTGGGTGAGTGAGTACAGCTGGTGATTACGCTCCCTCCATTCTGAGCTCCTGGCTTGTGAAGCCTCTCTGTACCTGCCCTCCTTCCCACCATTACAGTTAATTTCACAATTTGAACATAATGCCATCCTTTCAGATGACTGTTTCACAGTCTGTAAAACCAAGCCACAAGGTAAAGAATGACACATGGTTAGTTAATGACAATACAGGTGTAGTGTTTGTGAGAGAGAAGGAAATGGGTAGTCAGTCGTTGGTTTAATAGGGTGTTTCCAAGTGTTTAAAAAGTTTTGTTAACATAAAAGTGGAGGTACAAGCACCTTCTAGCGAAAACCAATTTTGCAACGCATTTGCCCAAACCCACACGACCCAATGTTCCTCCGCCATCCAGCTGGTGGGGCTGTATATGTACAATCATGTTGATCAAAATAATAGTGTCCACACTATGTTGCTGTAGTTTCACCATTCACCCCAAATCAAGCCACCCCTTAATTCCCATGCCCCCTCTACAGATTTCTTCCCTAGGCCTTAGAAAGGGGTACTGGTGGATGAGAAGCAAAACAGTCTACTTTCTCTGGATGTCTATTGGACTCTGAATAGTTCCTGCTGTTTCCTTTCATGGGCTGACAGTTTGTCCAGAATAACCTTTCAATCCTACTACACTGAAGCACAGCAATTAGAATAGATAGGTATTTAAACCATACTAATTGTTACGGTAGGTTACTTTGGTATAGACCAGATGTTTGGATGTTATGCTAATCGCATGAATTAATAGTTTTTCTGTTAAAAATGACAAGGTCTTACGTGGCTTATATTTCCTAACCACTAGAGGATGTAAGCTTGTTGGCATCAGCCTGAGGATATAGTTCGCATCACAGTAGGAGAGAGCTAATAGCCAATACTTGGTGTGTTGGGATACATAGACATGGTGGCTGCGCCTGGTAGCGTGCACAGTATTTCCAGGCAGGTGTAGGTGTACTGGTGCTTGATGAAGGAGTCTTGCTTGACTCAAGGAGACAGATATTTGCTTTATTGGTTAGTGGCCTTTGGTAGACATTCCCTCTGCATTCCAGAACCAAATGTACACTTGCAAGGCGAGTCTCAATCACATCTTTCCATGCTGTACACAGGATCTCAACAGCAGGTCCTTACCATCTCTACTTCTTGCAGTATCCCCAGTTTACAGGCAAGAAGCATTTACTTGTTTTTTTGGTGGGGGGCGGGGCCTTGGATTCCCCTGGCCAACATCTTCTCCTGGCAGAATAACAACCATTGCTGATCTCAGACTCTCCTGTTTAATTTTGTATTAAATGCAACAGCTTGAAAAGACGTTTACTATTATATTTTGGCTCTGAATCAGAGAATATCCTTTTCACATTTCTCTATGTCGATTAGTTCCAATATTCAACGACAAGCAGTTATAACCGGTTTTATAGGGATTATCTCTATTAACAGTCTGCTCTAATTTACTGTTAGAGAATGTCTTCCTTACCTATCATGTATTTTTTTGTTCTGTGAAAAGGAGGTAAAAAAAAAAAATCTCTCATATTAAAACTTTGGCGGCCACCTAGAAGGTGAAGGTTTTCATTACGGACTCTTTATAAACAGTTGTTACAAATAGGATCCACAGATCTGTTCTGATTGTCTGTAGAAGTTGAGTGCTTTCTCCTTTTAATGCTTGATGGGCACCATTCTCTGTGGTATTTTTTTATTTTTAAAAAAGAAATAATTTGACATTTTCTTTCTCACCATGAAGTTGGAGACGTTTTGACCTGTGGGAACATATCCAAATCTTTTCCCATAATTATTTTTAAGAGTTAAATTGAAAAGTTGACAAAAAGGTTTTTTTTTTTTGTATTTTATTATTATTGGTAAAGTTTTGCTTTTTTTGGTTTTCTTTTTTTTTTTGTTTTTTTTGAGAAGGTCTCTCTGTACCCAGCTCCTTGAAGCTACGTCTGGAGACCCAGGGCTTGCCTTGAACGACAAAGATCAGCCGCCGCGTGCCTCCCAAGGCAGAGATGAAAGGCGGCGCCACGACGCCCGGC
>VZQC01004132.1:5662502-5679980 GCA_009823505.1 Rhizomys pruinosus | reverse complement strand
TGAGAGAAATATGCAGGACAGTTATGGCAGAGTGCATGATCTGGGGTGGGGTGGGGTGGGGGGAAGGGAAAGGGGAATATGTCTAAACTGAACTGAGAAATGATGTCTGAAATACATCAATAAAAGCATTATTAAAAAATTAATATTTGAGGCTGGAGAGATGGCTCAGCAGTTAAGAGCACTGACTGCTCTTGCAGAGGACCCGGGTTCAATTCCCAGCACCCACATGGCGGCTAAGAACCATCTCAGGCCTGGCCTGGGGGCCCACGTCTTTAATCCCAGCACTTGGGAGGCAGAGGCAGGTGGATTTCTGTGAGTTCAAGGCCAGCCTGGTCTACATAGTGAGCTCCAGGCCAGCTGGGACTAAAGGGAGACCCTGTCACACACACACATACACACAAAAAAATACTATTTTTAATTTTTTTACTATTTTATTTTTTATATGTGTATGAGTGTATTGACTACATGTGTGTAAGAGTACCCATGTCATGCAATGCTGGAGGAAGTCAGAAGAGGGCACTGAATTTCCCTGGAACTGGAGTTACAGGCAGTTGTTGGCTACCATGTAGGCCTGGGTCCTCTGTAAGAGCAGTCAGTGCTCCTAACTTTGAGCCATCTCTTCAACCCCCTACTAATTTTTTAAATCTTCTATGTGAACAAAGTTTTTTTTCTATTTCTCTGAAAAATGATGAACTTTTGAGATACTATTGAATCAGTTAGATCTTCTTGGGTAATAGAGATATTTTACCAATATTTATTCTTCCAATCCATAAACATGAGATCAAATAATTCATTAAACACAAAGCTAAATAATGCATCTATAATAAAAAATGTTGCAGACAGTACCCAAATCAGGTATCATAGGAAGAACCATAAATGAGTCAGATGACATCTGAGCCTTGTGATATGGCCCCAAATTACTTATTCCTGTCATAATTCATAATCTTAACCTGAACAGAAAAAATATCTGTTGTATTTCCATTTCTGTTGGTGTGATAAAAACACCCTTACAGGGGCTGGAGAGATGGCTCAGAGGTTAAGAGTGCCGACTGCTCTTGCAGAGGACCCCGGTTCAATTCCCAGCACCCGCATGGCAGTGGTGCACGCCCTTAATCCTAGCACTGGGAGGCAGAGGCAGGCAGATCTCTGTGAGTTCAAGGCCAGCCTGGTCTACAGAGTGAGTTCCAGGACAGCTGGGGCTACAGGGAGACCCTGTCTCAAAAAAAAAAAAAAAACCTGAAAAAAAGCACTTAAGGGGACAAAGGACATTTCTGCACCAGCTTTCAGATCACAGTCCATTACGGCAGGAAGTGAAGACAGCGTTACCTTGAAGCAGGGTCCCCTCACACCCACAGTCACCAGCAGAGAGAAATGAAGGCATGCATGCTCCCTTCCTGCTCATACGCAGCTCCACTTCTCTACTCTTGTGCAGTTTGGGAAACACTCCCACCCCACCCCCGATAATGGTGCCACCCACAGTGGGCTGAGCCTCCCCACATCAACTAGCTTAAGACAACCTTCCACAGACATGCCCACAGGCCAACCAATACAGACAATCCCTCATTGAGATTCTCTTCAAAAGTGACTCTAGGTGTGCCAAGTTGACAAGTAAAGCTACACATTACAAAACCTACCAGTCAGAACAAATTCGTACACGCCTCAAGGTTCCAAGACCAAAGACAAAGAAAGCTAGATATACCAGGAGCCTGGACGAGAAAGGAAAAGCTGGGTGTTGGGCATACAGCTCCATCTCAGAGCTCTTGAGATACATGAGGTCTTAGGTTCAAACCTCATTGCAGGGACGAGGAGAGAATTTAGAAAAAAAATGCATAAAAGAAAACATTAAAATAATTGATAGAATTTCAAAAGGGTACACAGATTGATGTTCTATCAACGTTAAATTTCCTGATTTTGAGAACTGCCCTGAAACTATAAATAAAACATCCTTAAGAAACACACATTTTGGGGCTGGAGAGATACCTAGCGGTTAAGAGCGCCGACTGCTCTTGCAGAAGACCCGGGTTCAATCCCCAGCACCCACACGGCGGCTGAGAACCGTCTGTAACTCCAATTCCAGGAGAACTCCAGTTCCAGGGGAATCCGACGCCCTCTTCTGACCTCCGTGGCATTGCACAACACGGGTGCACAAACCTCCATGCAGACAATACATTCACACACATAAATAAATAAAATAAATTTAAAAAAAGAAACACACATTTTGTTGTACATGGTGAGTTTCATGCCAGCCAGGGCTACAGTGAGACCCTGCCGAGAGAGAGAGAGAGAGAGAGAGAGAGAGAGAGAGATTTAAGTATTTAGCAGAAAGAGTATATGCTTGAAATTTAAATGGATTAGGAAAGGATTAAGAATAGGAAATAAGGACAGCCGTGGTGGTGGTTTGAATGGACACTAAGTCAAGCTGGCTCTGTTCAGGATCGCCACATGTGGTGTTGCACCACTGCACCTTTCTTCTTGGGACAGGGTCTCATGTAGCCTAGGATGGCCTGACACTTGCTAAGTAGTAAAGAAGGACCTTAAACTTCTAACCCTCCTGCTTCCACTGCTTTAGGGCTAGAACTACGGGCCCAGATTGTGCGGTACTGGACTGAAGCAAAGGCCTTGTGCGTGCAAGGTAAGCACTCTACCAACTGTGTTCAACTTCTTTGCTTTCTACAAGCCTATTCAGATTGCCTGCTTTCTGTGCACATGTCTATATGTCTGTGTGCAAGCAAGTGCAGATATGTGGACATGTGTGTAGAAACCAGAAGGCAACTTTGGGTAGTGTCAATTCCTCAGGTATCATCCTTTTTTTTTTTTTTTTTTAAGAAAGGGTCTCTCATGAGCTGTAGAACTCAGTGATTGGCTGGGCTGGCCAGCCAATGAGGCCTGGGGTCCACCTGTCTCTGCTCTCAGTGCTGAGATTCGAACTGCAAACCACCACGTCCAATTTTTTATCTGAGTTCTGGGAACCAGTGGGGAAAGGCAAGCACTTTAATGACTGAGCCATCTCCTCAGCCCAGACTGCCTACTTCTGTAATCAGTTTGGTATATTTGTATATTTCTAGGAATCTGTCTCATTTCAAAGAAATACTGTTTTGCAGGGTCTCGCTATGCAGCCCAGGCTAGCGTCACTCTCACTCTCACTCCTTCAGCTTCACCCTTCATTTTACTTTACTTCATTAGGTAAAAGTATCTTCAGCAGCATTTGATTTACTTACTTTACAGTGCTATGAACTGAACCCAGGGCCTTGTCTATGGCTGAGTAAGCAGTGTAACTCTGAGCTACACCCACACACCCACAGACAACTTTTCATAGTCCCTCTGCCTTTCCTTTCCTTTCTATAGTGCAAGGAATTGAACCAGAGCCTTGCTCATGAGTTACAGGTCCCTAACGCTTAGTTTTTGGAAACAGGGTCTCTCTATGCATCTCAGGCTAGCCAACAAACTCTCAATCTGTCTGGCTTCATCTCTTATGTGCTGAAATTACATGCATTTACATTTCTGTAAAGTCAGTAGTAATGTCCTCTGATTCATTTCTGGGTCTAGTAATTTGATTCTTCTCTCTCTTTTGGTAAATAACCAAAGGTTATAATTAGTGGTCTAACATTCCACTAACATGAATAAGGCCTATTTAAAAAAAAAAAGAGGGGGGCATGGAGAGATGGCTCAGTGATGACGAACACTGGCTGCTCTTGGAGAAGACCAAGATTTGAATCTCAGCACCCACATGGTGGCTAACAATGGTTGTAACTCCAGTTCCAGGAGATCCGACACCCTCTTCTAACCTCCACAGCATTGCACCCATACAGACAATACACTCATACACACAGAATAAAAATTAATTTAAAAAACCTTCTCGGGGCTGGAGAGATAGCCTAGCGGCTAAGACCACCAACTGCTCTTGTAGAGGACCCGGGTTCGATCCCCAGCACCCACATGGCAGCTAAGAACCGACTGTAACTCCAATTCCAGGAGAAATCCAGTTCCAGGGGAATCTGAGACCCTCTTCTGACCTCCATGGCATTGCACGACACGGGTGCACAAACCTTCATGCAGATAGTACATTCATACACATACAAAAATAAATAAAATTAAAAAAAAAAACAAAACCTTCTTGCCGGGCGTGGTGGTGCACACTATTAATCCTAGCACTTGGGAGGCAGAGGCAGGCGGATCTTTGTGAGTTCAAGGCCAGCCTGGTCTACAGAGTGAGCTCCAGGCTGGCTGGGACTACAGGGAGACCCTGTCTCAAAAAAAAAAAGATTAAAAAAAAAAAAAACCTTCTCTATGCATTCTATGGTTGTCATGGACAAAGATGGCATTAGGCAGCAGACATGGTGGCCGCAGCTACAGATCACTGTCTTCGAGCCCAAGTTGCCATTTGCTTATGACAGATCTTCCATTTCCACAGGGTTTAAATTTTTATTCTATTAATGCCCTATTAAGAACCCCTACAAATGGTGAAGAAACACTCAAAAACTCCATATAGTAAACTGGCAAAGGACATAAAAAGTTCATCTTTGCAGGGAGTACTCCAGTTACTGCCCAGCCCACTGCCCCAGCAGTGTACTCAATGAACTATTCCTCTATTATTATTACATCTTATGTATTTGTTTCATATGCTGGGGGGTGTTCCAGAGGACAAACCATAGGAGACTGTTCTCTTCTACCACTACGTGGGTCCTAGGAACTGAACTCAGGTCATCAGGCTTTGCAGTCCTGCCACCCCCCAAAAAAGTTCAAGATATATAAAGAAAAAAATGAAAAAGAAAACTTATCTTTCTTCTTTAGTATGTATGTATGCATGTATGTGTCTGCATGTGCGTGAGTGTGTATGTGTGCATCTACATGGTGCTAGAAATTAACTCCAGGGCCTTTCCCATGCTAGGCAAGCACTCTACCACTGTACTATCCCCACAACTCATTACTAATTTTTTGAAAAAGGAACTTGAAACAATGAAATGCCCCCTTTCTCAGGGCTGGAGAGATGGCTCGGTAGTTAAGAGCACTGACTGCTTTTGCAGGGGATCCAGGTTCAACTCCCAGCACCCACATAGTAGATAACAACCATCTGTAACTAGTTCCAGGAGATCCAACTCCCTCTTCTGACCTCCACAGGCATTGCATGACATGGGTACACTTACATACATGCAAGCAATATACTCATAAACACAGGATAAAAATAATAAAATATTTTTAAAAAGAAATGCCCCCTTTCTCCTACTGAATTAACAGTTTGTGATACTAGGGATTGTACTAGGGCCTCACGCATACTAAACAAGCACTTTACCTATGTGCTACATCTCAGCCCTAGACATTCTTGAATACTGCTTGTGGGCCACACAAGCTGAAACTCTGGAAAACAATGTGCCAAAAAGTTAAAGGCTTTAAAATTGGGGGATTTTTTTGTTTTGTTTTGTTTTTGTTTTTGTTTTTTTTGGTCTTTTTGAGACAGGGTCTCCCTTTAGTCCCAGCTGGCCTGGAGCTCGCTCTGTAGACCAGGCTGGTCTTGAACTCACAGAGATCCACCTGCCTCCGCCTCCCGAGTTCTAGGATTAAAGGCATGCACCACCACGACCAGCACTTTAAAAGATTTTTAAGTGCTTTCAACTAATACTTCTACTTTTATTTTTTTTAAAAGAGGGTGACAGTAGTCACACATTTTTTGGGGGGGAGGGGTGTCTTTTGAGACAGGGTCTCTCTGTAGCCCCAGCTGTCCTGGAACTCACTATGTAACAGGCTGGCCTTGAACTGACAGATATCTGCCTGCCTCTCTGTCTCCCAAGTGCTGGGATTACAGGCCTGAGCCACCACGACCAGCGTATTTATTTTTATTTTATGTGTATGTGTGTATTGCCTGCATGTATGTAAGTGTACCCACGTCTTGCAATGCCTGAGAAAGACAGAAGATGGTATCGGATTCCCTGAAACTGGAGTTATAGACAGTTGTTAGTGGCTATGTGGGTGCTGGATTCAAACCTGGGCCTTCTGCAAGAACAACCAGTGTTCTTAACCACTGAGCCATCTCTCCAGCCTCAATACTTATACTTTTGACAAACTATGTATACAAAATAATGATACAGAAAATATCTTAAACTAATTTCAAAATAATATATATTAAAGCCCTGGGTTTCATACTCAACACTAGATAAACTAGGTAAGGTAGCATATGCAGTAATCCCATAATCTCAGCACTTGGGCAGTAGAGGAAGGAGGATCATAAGGTAAAGGTCATCCTTGGCTATATCGGCAGTTCAGCCTGGGCAACATGAGACCCTGCCTTAAAAAAAATGGGCTGGCAAGATAGCTCAGAAAATAAACATGACTCACATAGTGGAAGGAAAGAACCAATGTCCGTGTTGTCCTCAGCTCCACAAATGTACTCATGACAAAATGTTTTGGAGTCAGGTAAAACCAGATTTTATCTTCTGGTTCTGCAAGCTCCTAACTGTGAATACCTGGGCAAGTCACACTCCTAACTGTGAATACCTGGGCAAGTCACACTTGTTAAGCCTTGGCTTACAGTACTGTGAGGAACATCTGAAAACCTGAGTGCACAGCACCACACTAAACAAAGTGCATCATCAAACAGTTCACTCAGCAGCTATGCACCACACTAAGCAAAGTGCATTATCAAACAGTTCACTCAGCAGCTATGTACCACACTAAGCAAAGTGAATTATCAAACAGTTCACTCAGCAGCTATGTACCACACTAAGCAAAGCACATTGCCAAACAGTTCACTCAGTAGCTATGTACTCTAATTATTTTCATTTATTTGGGAAAGATGAGGAAGTTCATTTCATAACAGGGTACTTAGCTTTATTTCTACCCAACACCAAGTAAAAAAAAAAAAACAGGTTTAAAATCATTAAGATTCTTTGTAATCCTTAGTTACAAATGTGGGATAGGCCTGAACAGCTTTTTACAAAGTAGCAAACAATGCAAATCTGTTCAAGAGTAAAGATCATACACTCTTACCTTGCAGGCTACATCCACTAATCGCAACTGGATAGCTTGGTTTTCTGGTAGTTTACTTCCAATAGCAAGCAAAGTGTCCAGCAGTTGAGCTAGGACCTGATGAGACTCTAGAAAAGACAAAGACTTGAGTTGTAAAAAGTCAAAGGAGATCATTACAGACACTAATTTACTTTGGAAAGAATGAGGATATTTTTAGGCTGGTTATAGTGGTGCATGCCTTTAATCCCATAGATCTCTGTGCACTTGAGGCCAACCTGGTCTACATACCAGGTTCCAGGGCAGCCAGGGCTACATAATGAGACCCTGTCTCAGAAAAGAAAAAAAAGAATGTGTCATGCACAATATGTAAAAGATTATACCTTGGAGCCGGGCATGGTGGCACACGCCTTTAATTCTAGCACTTGGGAGGCAGAG
Organism: Rhizomys pruinosus; assembly: GCA_009823505.1. Lineage (NCBI taxonomy): Eukaryota > Metazoa > Chordata > Mammalia > Rodentia > Spalacidae > Rhizomys > Rhizomys pruinosus. The sequence continues at coordinate 5,672,585 of VZQC01004132.1, read as the reverse complement.
GCAGGCGGATCTTTGTGAGTTCAAGGCCAGCCTGGTCTACAGAGTGAGTTCCAGGACAGCTGGGACTATAGGGAGACCCTGTCTCGAAAAAACAAAACAAAACAAAAAAAAGATTATACCTTGGGAAACACTAGCTAAATCACCTTTTAGTCTTCTAATTAAGCATAGTACACTGTACATACCTATTGATCTATGCACGTTGCTAAAATTTTACTATTATAAGAGGAAGGAAAGTAAAAAGGTCTTAGTCTATGGTGTCCACAAATACCAAGTTCACTTTAGCAGTCCCTTTACTAGAATTCACTTTCCTCAGCTACAATATAAAAGTTCAGACTAGATAATCTACCTGTTCCTTTCCATTCTATCCTCTACACATCTTGGTGAGTCAGGAACTTGAAACTCATCAGAGTGCCAGATCAAATCTCTGAGATAATTAAGAAACAGAATTAGAACACTTAGCAAAAAGTAAAACAGCTATTTGCCATGGATACCGCATAATTTGAGTTCCTTTCCTTTAAGCGAGGATGAGGAATTTTCTATTTTGGAGGTACACTGTTTCCAGTTAAAGCTAGTTTCTAAGAAAGGACAATGCCCCACGCTCTCAGCTCTGCTAGGACTTAGCCAAACGAACTAAGCAACTCACTTCACACCTGTGGCTTTAGCTTCCGTCACCTGCAAAGTGAAGGAATTAGAGAAGACTGGGCATGCTGAGTGTTTCTTTTTAATTTTTAAAGTTAAAAAAGGCAACGTTAGCACTAACTCTGTAAGTTTTATAAATACATAAAATCGGGGCCGGGTGTGGTGGCGCACGCCTTTAATCCTAGCACTTGGGAGGCAGAGGCAGGCGGATCTTTGTGAGTTCAAGGGATAGCCGGTCACAGAGTGAGTTCCAGGACAGCTGGGGGCTACAGGGAGACCCTGTCTCACAAAGACAAAAAAAAAAAAAAAAAAAAAATCGGATAAGGCTGGGCATGGGGCACAGGCCTTTAAGTCCAGCACTTAGGAAGCAGAGTCAGGCAGATGTCCTAGCGCAGTTTGAGGCTAGCTTGATCTATATCATGAGTTCAGGTGTAGCTCGGCTACATAGTGAGATCCTGTCTCTAATTTAATTTAATCAGATAACCAAAAATTTAAAAAGTGAGGTAGTTCTCTACTTCACCTAAATACTGTGATATTTTAGCAAGAATCAACAAGGAGCCAAAAGAAAAATAAAATAAAATCAATGCAAGACCTAGGAGACGTCACTTTTATGGGTGGGCTACAAGGCCAAGGCAGGGCCTCTCCTGGTGCCTAAGTTAATGCAGGACAGCAAACAAAGCAACAACTTTGTCACACACTTAGTAACAACCTACAAATTAGCTACCTCTGCCGAGCTTCACTTTTACTATGTATAAAACAGGGACACTGGTGACTGAAGAGATGTCTCAGCAGTTAAGTGCCTGCTGCTCTTCCAGGTCCAAGCACCCATGTCAAGGGCTCTCAATCAACTGTAACTCCAGCTCCAGGGAATCCAACACCCTCTTCTGGCCTCCACAGGTACCCACAAACACAATCGGCTTACACAACACATACGAGAGCCACACAAAAAAAATAAATAAATAAAATTGGGCCAGGTGTGGTGATACACGCCTTTAATTACAGCACTCAGGAGGGAGATGTAAAAGGGGGGGTGGCAGGGGACACTAATATCTAATTTGTGTTAAATAAACTGTGATAAATATATGATACTTTGTGGTAGTCAACAAATGATAGTTATCCATCCAAAGATATTTTTTTAATTTTATTTATCATTTTTATTTTATGTGTATGAGTGTACTGGCTGCATGTATGTAAGTGCACCCATGGTTGTGAAGTGCCTGAGGAAGTCAGAAGAAGGTATCGGATCCCGGAACTGGTTATTAGCCCCCACATGGGTACTGGGAATTGAACCCCTCTGTAAGAGCACTTAACCACTGTAATTAACCTGCAGTCAATAAATGATAGTTATCAAGATACATATCTTTTAATTTATTTAATTAAACAAGGTCTCTCCCCAGTTTGGCCTTGAGTTCTTCATATGGCTGAAAATAATGCTAATCCTCCTACCTCTGCCTCCAGGCACCAAGGTAGCTGTGAGACATCATATCCAGTTTATGCAACGATGGGGACCGAACCCAGGGCTTCAGGCATTCTAGGCCAGCGTTCTACCAACTGAGCTATATCCCAACTACTTTATGCAGTGATGGGGACCAAACCCAGGGCTTCATGCATTCTAAACCAGTGTTCTACCAACTGAGCTATATCCCAATTACTTTATGCAGTCAGTGATGGAGACTGAACCCAGGGCTTCATGCATTCTAGGCCGGCATACTACCAACTGAGCTATATCCCAACTACTTTATGCAGTGATGGAGACTGAACCCAGGGCTTCGTGCAAGCTAAATAACCACTCTGCTAACTGAGTCACAACCCTAGGCCATAAAACTACATTTTAACCCTAATGTAAATATATGTAGATGTTTTTATTAAATTGTCTTCAAATTCCTTTTTAAAAGTCATGTGCGGTGGCTCATATCTATAATCCTAGCACTTGACTTAGACAAGAAGATTTTAGGCTACTCAGTACAGAGTGAGTTCCACGAAAGCTTGGCTAGAGGAAGATCCTATCTTTTTCTTTTCTTTTTTTTTTTTTTTTTTTTTTTTTGAGGACCTAAGGGTCTCCCTGTAGCCCCAGCTAACAGGGAGCTACTCACTCTGTAGACCCAGCGTGGCCTTGAACTTCACAAAGATCACCTGCCTCTGCCTCCCAAGTGCTAGGATTATGGCATTGCACAACTCACGCCCAGCGATTCCTTTTTTTTTTTTTTTTTTTAATTGTTTTTAAAAACAACACAAAAAGAGCTAAAGAGTTGTGCTCTGACTATATAGCTTTTAAGCTGCAACTTACTTTCATTCTGTAGTATGTTGATGGCATCATCCATTATGCAGTCTGGGGAGAATCCTGCAGTTTTTGATAACAAACCCAACAATGATGCAATTTTCAGTCTCACAGATGGATCATTTTCCTGGAAAAAAGAAGCACCTGTCATCCTGGTACACTACTCTTAGCTAAGCCAACATGCAGGAACACAGCGCACAACTCCCAAAGGTTATTCAAGGATCCACACATTCTAGGGCTTCATTTCTGAAAAATTAACATCAATATCCCGAGAGACCTCGCCCCATCAGCATGTGACAGTCAGCATAGCACACGGAACTTGTTATGCCTTCCCAATGTCTAAAAGCAGCAACTTGCATTTGGCATTACAAGTACTTTATCTTGGGGCTGGAGAGATGGCTCAGCAGTTAAAAGCACCAGCTATCTTGAGGAGACCTGAGTTAGAATCCCAGCACCCAAATGGCAGCTAACAACACTAGTAACTCCAGTTCCAAGGAATTTGATGCCCTCCTCTGTCCTCTCACATGGCATTGCCACCATACAAGGTGCACAAACATAACATAGGGCATAAAGGACATTAACACTTATATACATCTTTTTTTTTTTTTTTTTTTTTTTTTATTTTTGTATTTTTAGACAGGGACTCCCTTGTATGCCCTAGCTGTCCTGGAACTCCACAATGCAGACGCAGGCTGGCCTTGACTCACAGATATCCACCTGCTTCGCCCTCCTAAGATGACTGAGATTAAAGGCATTGCCCACCAGCCCTGGCTTAATAATCTTTTTTAAAAAGTACTTTATTGCTACTGTATAGTCAGTATTAGACGTCACGACCCCTGTAGCCCAACACTGCTGCTGGCATTGATGCCCTTGAAGTCCCTGGAAAGGCAGAGCTACAGAAGCCACCCTTATCACTAGGAAGAATCTTCCAGTCACCTACTTTTTGGATCACCAGATCCTGATTAGAAGGTTGGGACAGATGCCACTGGCTAATACAGATAGATCATGTGCCTGCATCCCAACTGCAGCAGACAGTGAGAAAGGAGAGGTCTGGCCATTTTAACTTAAACAGTGAGAGGTGCTCTCCAATGGCACCAAGGTAGATGCGGTAAAAAAAAAAAGTTCCCCAAGGAACTGGAGAGATGGCTCAGCAGTTAAGAGCACTGGCTGCTCTCGCAGAGACCTGAGTTCATTGCCAGCACTCACACCCATAAATAACACGAATCTGTAACTCCATTCCAAGGGATCATGATGCCCTCTTCTAGGCCTCCTAGGAATTGCATGACATGGGTGCATACACATAATGTAGAGCAATACCAGTTACATACATAAACTAAAAATAATAAATTAAAGAAAAAATTATCAAAGTTAAATAAACTAAGCAGTTTGCCCTTTGGAGCTCGGAGAATATGATGGTTAAGAAGCCCCGAACTGCTCTTGGCAGAGACCCGGGTTCGATCCCCAGCACCCACATGGCGGCTTGAGAACCATCTGAACTCCAAATCCAGGAGAATCTCCAGTTCCAGGTGGAATTCTGATACCTTTTTCTGACCTCCACGACAGTTTCGCACACACAGGTGCACAAAAAAAAAAAAAACAACAACAGATACATTCATCACAAAAACAATAATATATTTTTAAAAAAAGGGTATGCCCCCCTCTTCATTATACTGTATGTAAGTATGCAACACAATACCCTAAAAAGATGTGCAATTAATATATATGAAATGGGAAAGGAGGAATGCCTTGTTAGTGGTGACATTAAATAACCATTCTAGACCAAAGAAAAGTATTTAAACATNCTAAAAGGGAGACCCTGACTCAAAAATACAAAAAAAAAAAAAAAGTACTTTCAGGGCAGAGAGAAGAAAAACTGAACTAAAGTTTGGCACAAAACCTTCCTAGTATTTTTTGCAAGTCAATAAAACAAGTTCAGAGGAAACAGAGTGTGCCATGTAGACTGTAATTCCAGCACTTGGGAAGTAGAGGCAGGGGTATACTACTTAGTGAGACCCTGTCTCTGAAAGAAGAATCAAAATCAGGCAGGGGGTGAAGAAGAAAGCATAGAGTTTTTTTGTTTTTGTTTTTGTTTTTGTTTTTTCCTGGTAGAGAATTAGCCTCTGGAAAGTAGAGAGATCTGGAAATAATAAATCCCGTCACTTAATCCTGTTCTTGTCCTGAAAAATGAGAGGAAACGTCTCATAGTTCAGTAACAGTTGGGGGAATTAAAACCTCCCACTGAGGCAAGAAAACCCCTGGTTCGTAGAATGCTGAACTCCTGTCCAGCCTGGGGACCATCAGGACCGCAGGGGTTTGGCAGCCCAGCTGCCGTTGGAAAACACAGGAAATGTGTGTGCTGGGGGAAAATGCTAAACACTGCGTAAAATTTACCAACAAAGGGTGTGTTGTCTTTATTACCATTCTGCTAATACTAAATTATAGACTACAGTTCACTGGCAGGAAATGAGGACGACATCTGGGAACCGTGAATTGATCTGACCACTCAATGGCCAACAAGAGGCTGTTTAGTTTTCGAGAGGCATCTGGGAGCGTTTCCAGCTGTTTCTCTCTTTTCCTTCTGTTAACAGAGTTACTGAGATAAAATTCACAGTATACAGTGCACTCATTCAGAGTGTACAGGTCAGGGCTGTGCAACCATCATCACCACCTAATTTTAGACTATTTTCCCTTTGAGGGAAGCTTCACATCCCTTTGCCATCATTCCTCATTTTCCCCGGCTCTCGGCAACCACTAGTCTACTTTCTGCCTCTGTGGACTTAGGTTTCACCTAAAGAAAACAATATGGTTCGTGGTCTTAGAAAGAGCCTCCCCACCCCTAGGCAGGATCTCCTACCTACAAAGCTTTGCTCCCAGCCACTCCCTGTTGTTTGTCTTTTTGAGACAAGGTCTCCCTTTAGTCCCAGCTGGCCTGGAGCTCATTATGTAGACCAGGCTGGCCTTGAACTCACAGAGATCCACCTGTCTCTCCCTCCCATGTGCTGGGATTAAAGGCGTGTGCCACCATGTTCAGTTCAATATGATATTTTTAAGATTCCTTCATATGGAGCCAGGCAGCCATTACCAAACTGACAGATTACATACTTCGTTTAAAGGGCAGGGATTACATACTAGAAATATTTCCTTTTAAAAGCTTACACACATAGGGCTGGAGAGATGGCCTAGCGGTTAAGAGCACGAACCGCTCTTACAGAGGACCCGGGTTCGATCCCCAGCACCCACATGGCGGCAGAGAACCGTCTGAAGCTCCAATTCCAGGAGAACTCCAGTTCCAGGGGAATCCGAGACCCTCTTCTGAACTCCGCGGCGTTGCACGACACGGGTGCACAAACCTGCATGCAGACAGTNCAGGGTCTCTCTGTAGCCCCAGCTGTCCTGGAATTCACTCTGTAGACCAGGCTAGCCTTGAACTCAGAAAGATCGGCCTGCCTCTGCCTCCCAAGTGCTAGGATTAAAGGCGTGCACTACCTCGCCTGGCTGAAGTGTACATTCTTAAAGCTACTTTTAAATGTGTCTGTTATTTATCCTTGCTAAAAATTGTTTTATGTGTATGAATGCTTTGCCAGAATTCTATGTAAGTGAAGTGAACCCATGCATGTAATGCCAGCAGAGGCCAGAAGAGGGCAACAGATCCCCTGGAACTGGAGTTAGAGATGGTCTTTAGCAGCCTCTAAGAAAACATGTAGTATGGCTGCCAACAGTTGGAACTTATGATGGCAATTCTTGAAATCTGGGTAATAAGAGAAGCAACTGGTAATTGCATAACTTCAAGGTAAGAAAAGGATTAAAGAACCATGTATGTATATAGCTCTATGAAGCATTTTAGCTGCAAAGGTAAAGAAATGATAGCCAGAGGCCTGAATGGTAGGTTAGTGTCTTTCAATTGCTATGACAAAACACTCTGACCAAAACCAACTTGGTGAGGAAAGGGTTTATTTGGCTCACATCTCCTGGGTTACAGTTCATCAGTGAGGGAGCCCAACACAGGAACGTAGGGTAAGAACCTGGAGGCAGAAGCTGGAGCACAAGATATGGAGAAATGCTGCTTACCGGCTTGCTTCCCAGCCTATGTTCAACCTGCTTGCTTCTACAATACAGGGCCACCTGCCCAGGATTGCATCACCCACAGTGGGCTTGGTTGGCCCTCCGACACTGCTCAACAATCAAGACAATATTCCACAGATATGGCCAACAGGCCAGTCCAATGGAAGCAATTCCCCAAATGAGGCTCCTTAACTCAGGTGTGTCAAGTTGACACTAAAGCTATCCAGCAGTCAGTAACAATGCTTGCCTAGAATGGGCATCTATCTCCTGGTATATATTTTAAGGCACTACTTGATAGTACTATTTCCTATTTAGGATGTTCCATGCTTATGGGGCATGGTGGCCCACCCTTTAATCCCAGAGGCAGACAAGGCCCATCTCTGTGAGATAGAGACGAGCCTGGTACACATAGAATAAGTTCCGGGCTGGAGAGATGACCTAGTGGTTAAGAGCACCGACTGCTCTTACAGAGGACCCGGGTTCGATCCCCCAGCACCCACATGGCGGCCGAGAACCATCTGAAACTCCAATTCCAGGAGAACTCCAGTTCCAGGGGAGTCCGACACTCTCTTCTGACATCCGCAGCATTGCACGACACGGGTGCACACACCTGCATGCAGACAGTACATTCATACACATACCGAAATAAATAAAATTTTAAAAAATTAAAAATATATATTTAAAAAAAAAGAATAAGTTCCAGGCCAGTTTGGGCTACATGGAGGCCTGGTCACACAAACAAACACATGCTCAGATGTTCCATGCCTGAGGCTTTCCTACTATTCCTTGGGTTAGTTGTGCTAAGTCTCCTTCCAGGCCTCAGTTTCCTTCATCCAATCCCTCTTCTTTCCCTCAGGAATCCAAATCTTGGCCCACTGTTGTCTTCACTTTGAGTAGTCTCTATGCTTGAACTTATTATATTCACTCTATTTTCATCATATAAATATTCAATGAGGAGCTATTGTGTGCAGATTTTTTTGTGTGTAGGCACTGAAGATAAAAATATATGTGATTAGGCACATGGATCTCAAGTCCCTTACATAAAGCAAGCGGACAAGACCATGCTCCAGCTGAAGGCTCTGCAATCTGCGGACCTCATCCAGATCATGGTTTATGGCTCCTACTGGTACAAGGTCCAGATCAAGAAGATGTTTCAGTTCAAAGCTTAATGGCACTGACAGCTGCAGAAGAGAGAGGTGCTCAAGTTTTGAGGAAGCTATAAAGGTCCTGGAAGTAGGCCCTTGAATGAAGTAAGGCCAATTTCTAGTCAATGTGACTGGGACCCAGACACAGATTATGCTGTGACCAGTAGTGAAGTAGTTCTGGCTTTAATTCTGCTATAGTGTAAAGTATTTATATTCAAAGGAGTTAAAAACATATCTACTTAACCTAGATAGATCCTCCTCACACTGCCCCCATCCCTGCCCTAGACATACGCCCTGCCTGAGACCTAAGGACTAGGGTGATCGAGACTTTAACAGCATTTCACAACTTATCAAACACAGAGAGTAAGTGTCTGTGAGATGCCCAGCCCTAAGTGACACTTCTACAATGCAACCTCTACACCTAAGGCTCAGGGAACAGCAGAACAGGGGGCAGAGAGAGAATATTAATGCATCTCTCAACTCTCACTAGTGAAGCTTCCTCATGCAACAGAGGATGATTACCACAGAAAGCCACAACTGGCCAAATGTTGAGTAAGATACTGCAGCATGCATGTCCCTGGGTAGGACTCCTGTATTAACCCTCTGCCACCCAGGGCTCAGGGACCATAGCGGAAGACTGTAAGAACCCGGGGTGGTGATAACCACAAGGAAACGAGAGTTTCTAGGCAGCTGGGAACTTGTTCATACAAACTTATAGCAATGGCGACAGCATGCACAGGATCCATGCAAGCTCAATCAGAAATGGGGAAATGGGTAAGAAGCCCCAATCTTAGCTAAGGAATTATTGGCAGCTGATTACTGCTGGACAAGGGAGAGTTGCTCTTTAAGGGAGTGACACTAGACAGGATGACCAGGCTCCAGTGGATGAACTCACAACGAGGGACATCTGGGGACACAAACTGGACTTGATGGGCCTTAACTATATGACAGAATGCAGGAGATCTGGCAAGAGGGGGTTGCAGTAGGGGAAGAGAGGCGAAATATGATCAAGATGTGTTATATGAAATGCACAAAAATTCAATTAAAAATACAAATAACTTAGCCGGGCATGGTGGCGCACACCTTTAATCCTAGCACTTGGGAGGCAGAGGCAGGCAGATCTTTGTGAGTTCAAGGCCAGCCTGGTCTACAGAGTGAGTTCCAGGACAGCTGGGGCTACAGGGAGACCCTGTCTCGAAAAAAAAGAAAAAATAAATACAAATAACTTAAAATATTTTACCTAATGGTAATTGACAGGCAATAATAACCTACAGTATCATTAGTTCTATGGAAGAATAATTTTATAAATGAAATATCAAAGATCACTAAATTAAATTATTTCATGTGGCTATTTTTCTCATGGGCTGAAAAAGTCTACATAAAATTAATACATATAGTACATACATCATATGTGTATTCTATAGATTTTATTGTGTCTGGTTTTAAGAAAACTGGACCATTATCAATATTTTTATGTTGATTATATATAATAATATAATCAATATTATAAACTGTGTTATAATGGCACGTGATGATACAAGGAACTAAAATAACATCATTATATTCTGAGCTTAAAATATTTAAATTACTTTTTCTAATACATATGCATTTTGTCTTTTATATGTGCTTCAGAAAGCTATGTTCTTGTAAAATAAAATATTTGATTTTATCAGCTAAAATTGAGGAACTTGAATATAAATTAAAATGATAAATGTAATAATTTTAAGTCTACATTATTCAGCTGAATTTTAAAAGTAATTAAAAACAAATTGTAATTTTATAAAGTAAAGCCATTCAGAATTTAAAACAATAAAATTTTATTTAACAAAAACAAACCCCCAAGATATTACTGATTCTCTATTCTGCTTAGTCCTGATGTGAATATCTCTAAAGTTGCTAACTAAAGAATAAAATGTTTCAGTATGTTAAAAAAGAAGAGGAAATCTAATTTTATTTTTT